>JANHOG010000149.1:0-24388 GCA_027627325.1 Phlebia brevispora
CGCGTGAGTGCGACGTGTCAAACGTCCTTTGCCGCTGCGGGCTTCTGTAAGCGGAAGCCTCTTCCTCTTGAACCTTGCGTCCAGCCACGCCGTCCGCGATGCCTTGGGTGCTGTCGAGGCTCTCCTCCTGGTCGGTCTCCTCTCGCTCCTTCGTCCACCTCGACTTCCAGCGCCCTCTGGAGCGCCTTCAGCGCCTCCGGCATTTCCTCCCTATCGACTTGGAGGATCCGAATCATCTCCATGTCGTCGTTAGTAGCCAACGCTGTCGAAAGGAGCTGTCTGAGATACGCAGCATCACGAGTGAAGGCCTCCTCGTTTCGGCGTGCGTTGTACTGATTGATACTGGACAGCATCTGTTCTGCAGAGGGTTTCTGCGGCAATGCAGGAGGAGTCACATGCTCTTGCGATGAAACATCGGGTGACTGCAAGTCAAGGCCCAATATATTGGAAACGCTGCTAGTGCCGGACTGCGGCGCCACGCTCTCCAAGGCGAGCGCATTGGAATCGTCAGGAGGTTGGTAAGGCGGAGGATATGGCGACGCGATGCCCGTCGGTGACGTGTGTAGAAGCTGGTTCATGAGAGCGTTGTTGTCGACTTGTCTTTGCTCCTCCGCTTCTAAGAGCTGCGAATAGATACGAAAGAGGATGCGAACCTAGCAATCATATGATCAGGGCGCGAATTCGCGTGTTTCGAGAGCACTTACATCGAACAAACTCAGCGCATCGTTCAACAACGTATCGCACCATAGTAGCTCCTGACGTATCTCTTCCCTCTTCAGGTACCGTTTGATGAAAGGCCTCCGGTTCTGCTTCTCCAGTATGCTGAGGATATTCTTGAAAGTGCTATTGACGACGTTAAATAGTGTTAACGCTGCGAGCAGGAAAGGACTTACGATATGAGTTTCTCCATGGGCGTTGCCAGCGCGTGCGCAAGCCTCTTCCGGTTCGCTTGCAGCGAATGTTCACCTTCGAGAGACAGCTCTTTCTGGCTTTCACGCAACTTGGGCGTCTCCATATCGTCTCTGGCGCCTAATGGACTCGGATTATGTGGAGATGTACTGGCGACTTTCTTGCCTTTGTGGTCCGGTAGCGACTGAGACGACATCCTAGGTGAGCTGTGATGCGAGGTCATCCCCGGCGGAGTGGAATGCGCGGAGTGCGGAGAGCGTTGGACCATCTTGTCCACCTCCTCGATCTCGTCACGCACCGAGATGAGGATGTTGGCGCAGCGCTCGGTCAAGCGGAGACATGCCAGTTGGTTAATCTAAAAGTATGGCTTCAGTTCGGTAACGTCTACGAATATATGTCCAAAACTCACGTCAACCATCTGAACCGCGTCCCAGATGCGGACAAGCACTGCTGCTGCCTGGGACAGACCGACTACAGGCGCGAATTCGAGAGCATCCGCACCCAGAGCCAGTACTTCATGAACCACTTCGCCAGTCCAATCTGCTACCTCGTGCATAGTCTCTGCGGACGGTAAAAGAGGTACGATTGCCTCCTTGACTTTCTACAGGGAGGCGCGTCAGACTTCATGTACGATTATCTGAGAAATACACTAACCTCTTGGATTCTCATCATACTTTGCAACTGCTCAGCAGACATCGTATCCTTCCTCTTCTCCCGATCTCCCCAAAAGCGCGGAGAGTGTGAGCGCCACCAGGAGGTACTCGCAGTATGGAAGTGGCCCCCCAGTCTCTGCTCATCCTGATCGCTCTCGAACGCGATGTCAATCTTCTCTGAGCGTGTGTCCGAGTACGCGCTGCTAGGCGTCTGCTGTCCACTGCTCTGGTTCTTCCTTCCCGCAGGCGTCCATGGAAATGCGAATTCGCGGAAAGGACTCTTGCTTCGTCCACGCCCGAGGCCTTCGCTGCTGATACCAGCAGATCTGTCGGGACCAACTGACACGGTACGTCCTCTGCTTGAACCTCGATCGCTCGTACTCCGCTGCATCGCATAGAGAGAAGTAGTCGAACTAGACACGGTGGACGCAGCTGAGGGCGGCGAGGTTGGAAAAGTCACATGTCCAGGGCCATGGCGATTTGATGAGATCGAAGGAGAAAGAGGTTCCGACACGACTCGCTCCATAGAGGTTGCATACGGCACTCCGAAAGACATCATTGATGAAGACGTGGAGGCCAAGGAGGGAGCTGCAGAAAGAGGCTCGAACCCTCGAATCGTAGACGTACTGTGACCCCGCGGTCTCGTCCTGCGAAAACCCGTGGATCGTACATCCTTTCCGGACGTGCTGTCGCTCGGAAGCTCTACTGACGGCATCGCCGGTGACGACGCTGCAGCCTCAGAAGGAGCCAGGTCGTCGCCAAACATCCCAGATGTACGCAAGGGCGCGCTCGACGGAGCAGACAACGACAGCAGTTCTGACGATGGAGAGCGAGACATGAAGTGAAGAGGCTACACGCCAAATGTCTTGTGGCAGACGTTTTGAAGTGGTGAAGGAAGTAGACAGATCCTTCACGACCGTACCACAGATGTAGTAGCCAAGTCCTGTGTCTACGGCGATGCCTAAGCCGAGTGCAATCATATGTTAGCCTAATCATGATACGAAAGTTAATATCCAGTACGTGCCTCTTTGTAGTCCTGTACCACCGGTGACCAAAGCTGTACAATAGTCCTGCTGTCAACTTGACTTGGGGCGCTCCGCGCACAGCTCGTGTTCAAATGGCTGTGGCACTTTGCTGCGATCTTTTCAACTAACCCAGCGCGGCTACCAGTCCCCTTATATACGGAGTACAAAAGACCGGGGGGAGTGCAGTTGGATGTTTGTGGTGAGTCCATGCTGAGGAGTACTGTCCCAGAGTGGTAATGACCACGCGAGCCTGCAACTTCTGTGAGTAAGTTTGATCAACACCTCCACAAGTCCGCGATCAGCGCCTCGTGTCCCAGTGCCAACAACTAGTGGAATACCAGGCAAATGAGCATACAAATACAGCGTTAGAAAGAAAAGAAAAGACCTAGAAGCCCATATCCACGCAGCATGAACCGAGTCATGAGATGCTAATACAGCACTTTGTTGATCACAGTGGGCTTGCTGTGCCGAATGCTTCTCTTCCCGTCATCATACCAGTCAACCATAAACTGAAGGTTTGGCTGCCGTGCTGATCAACATAATAGGGGTTCCGTATGACCATGAGGCTACTAGCCACTGCATGCGGCGGGTCGCTTCTGCGACATTGCCAATTGTAGAAATGAGCGGGATATGACATAAAAACTTATTACGGTACCGGCGGGCTCACAACACACATTCTCAAAGAGAAGGCAGCATGAATGGCAGTGGAATGAGTGCATGTAAGAGTTGGAAGGGAGCAGAAGCCATCCTTCCTGTATTTTAGCGAGAAAAATGAAGTCAGCCGTCGGCTCGAGGCCGAGTGATAGGCGCTCGGGCGGCTCGATAGCAGGAGACCGCTATAACGATGCGAAACGTAGTGAATATGGTTTTAAGCATGTTAGATAGCACCGGCATCGATATAAGACCAGGAACTGGCGTGTGAATAATCGGACTATTCGTGTCACACCTCCGAGATCAGAGCGAGCCATTGAACCTTCGCGTTGCTGGCACTCAACCGTCCAGGTTATTTAGAACCTCCAAAGATGACATTGGGCACCGGTGACACGATGTACGCAGCTTCTGCACTACTGTTATACAGAGAGACAGCTGAGCATTCTTAACTCCGATGCTCCTTCTGCCTTCCCGTCGCCGAGGCTTCGACTTTCATCCAAGTGTAACACCACCGCGTCGCATGAAAGAACGGCGAATGGCAAGAGCTCAGACCATCGGTCCAAAGAGATGGAGTGTACCGGCATCGGCGAATTTAGTGGCCTATCGCGCGCCATCAACGTATCTTCGACTACACGATGCATGTTAACGAAGCGTCTTCGGTCGAGATAGGTTTCTGCCGTGACAGTTCCATCTGTGAGACTGAATCGTTACCGTAGAATGGGAGTGGGATCTGTGTCTGAGATACTTACAGCCACAATTACAGGCTACCGGCAAAAGCCATGAGAAGCAACAGTGCTTCACGTCGCTCCCCGATGTTACTCCCTTTGTACAATCTTACTCCTGACACCAACACAACGCAGTCAGCGGGTGAGAATGCGATGTGAACGCGATGACAAACCTCGCGCAGAGGGCACCTTCGGTGTTGTGTCCCTGAAAAGATTGAAGCGATGCCGACTGGTGTCTGAGCCCCATCTTTCGCCACATGCTGTTCTTGAAGACAAATTTGACCGAAGCTGGGAAGTCCCAACGGATCTATCCGTCAGAGAATCCTTCGCAATTCATGCCGAGGACGGTGAGACGAACTGTGTGAAGGCGTGAGCCCCGAAATCAGATGCGACCACGGAGTATCAGGCTATCGGTTTTGCCTACGACTGTACGCCCCACGTTCGTGCGCTACGATAGTATATTGCATCTGGAAAGGGGGCTGTATGTTTTATCGACACCTGAGTTTGTGGCCACATAGATCCCGGTGATCTGCGTACGGCGAATAATCAGAGCATGATATTCACCATCTAACTTGCATTCTGGCCATATCGATCATGATCGAGCCGGACCGCTGTTGCAAGCTAGAGATAGAAATGCCGGCGGTAGGGTGTAGGGTTGAGCCGCCTGGGCAGCGGCGGCACCCTGAATTTCAGGAAAATAATGCTCACCAGCGATGTTTAATTCATTTCTTGAATATTGAAGGTACGGTCTATAACCGGAAAACAAATGTTAATTACTTAGATCCGAGTGGATAGCGCACCTTTTGCATGCAACGGTGATGAAGTGGAAAGCCGTCGGCATTCATGGGACCGCAAGAGGCAGCTGTCGCAAAGCTGAGAACTAAACTGTGAATAGCACAGCTACCGGTGTCCCTGCTGAGCATAACTTGAGAACATGAGGACAAAGAAGGTCCTACCAGGTTCAAACTCTAGCCGCCATTCAGTTTACACATCGTGCACAGCAGTACGGCACTGAGAGGTCTACACGCCCCTATTGCTCCACGCTGGGCCCGAACATGCTCGCTGGTGTGTGTGAATTGGACATCATGATGCCAATCGACCAATCGCCGGCACAACAGGCTATCGAGATGCGAAGCACGAGATAGTGCGAACTTGGACAAGCGCTGAATTCAGTGAAGCGTATATATTCGACGACGTCCGCGTATGTTGTTGGTCAGGGTGTAAAGAGGTGAGCGTCGGCCTGTGCGTATGTCTGGGCAGCGGGTAGATAATATATCTGCTGATCAACCGCGGAGAAATGAGGGCCAGGGCAACTTACTAGGCGCAATACAGTGGGCTTGCGGTGCCGGAATCAATGCCATATGGTTCTTTGTATTATCGTAGCTTCCATGATGGATCGCTAGACAGGTTGGAAGGAAATACGTAATGTTAGATATAATTGATACAAGCTTGAATACAACTCGACTTACTTGGAACGGAATATTGTTCAGTTCGGAGTGGGATGAACGACCGACGACCGGCTCTGTTCAATAACGGGGAGCTTATCCCATCAAAACTAGGACTTCCCGTGTCACTTTCTCTGTCGATATCTTCAACTGCATAGGGTGCATAGATAACCACAATATATTTCGTCCCAGCAGTGCGTAGGTACAGGGGTGGACGATACGCGTGTAGATCGTCAAGAAGCTCCAGGCTACCGCGCTGACCCTGAGCGCTGCATGCATAATGTACGTAATACCTGCCAAGACAGTCAGAGAGATTTCTGAAAATCATACAGACTTCTTGCCTTAGTGTCTCTTCGAATTGTGAGCATTTCTTGGTTGCTCACTCGAACAAACTTCCAAGTCTGCTCATTCGAGAGGATTTGCTCCCGGGCCAAGCGGCCCGGGCGGGTTAGCGAGCGGATAAGGGGTTATACCCGCTAAAATGCGGAGTTATCGCAACATATTGCATCCGAAAATTGTCATGATGTCGCTCTGTTCCCGCTCTCACAGTTGCAGGGACGTTCGACCTTGACCAATGCACTTTTTTCATATTTTCTACGCCATTCAGTGTTGCCAGCAAAGTGTCCAGTGATCTACGTGCAGCTATGTATCCGAATGATGCATGACCGGGTCTTCTACGGCGTTATCTCAGGTGCGTGCGGACAGTAGCTGCATACGTCCGAAATGAAGTTCACAACGTCCTCGCAGAGTTCTGTGATACCCAGGTACATGCGTGGTTGCGAAACAGATCTCGGTAGTTAATTCTGCAGGAACTCGACTCAGTCTCTCCTACGCGTTTGAGCTAAACGAGGAGCTGAATATCCGTCCTGTCGGGTCGTGATCAATGCACTCAAGTCAAGCTCGGGAGCCTCGTGCGTGCAGTTGTTTGGATGGAGCGCGTACAGTAGGCCTCTCGATATCTCCCTATCTTAGAATCCTCCGAATGCAGCGCTACACACATGAACGCTAGCACTGGGAGATCCTAGCGCTCTTTAGCATCGAGGAAGTTCACGCCGCCTCCCCCATATTTCATGTCGCAGAGCTCGTGGTATCTCGGCCTTATGGTGATATGGTCATTATTCGAATGACAATAGTGGATCTCGATAGTCAGCACTGCCTCCATCGACAAGAATAGTTGACGTGTACGTATACTCTGTTGACAGCGTCGATTCTTTACTGAAGCGGGACAGGCTAGTTCATGTGCAACGTACGGTTCTCTCGACGACGTCAAATCCGGACCAGGTGGCCATTACTTCCCTCGTTCCGCGCTAAAGCGCGGCCCGCTTTACTTCATAACGCCCAAGGTTGTCTGTTCTGCTAGTTCTAGGTCACGACGATCGCGTCTCCTGCGATTCCGTCTCAAAATTTGCTGTTTCCGCCGTAGGTGGGGTGTTTGATTTCCTGAAGTATTAATTTCACTGACATGACTATGGTTATTTCTCGGATTCGGTACTTATTCGGACGGTAGTACCGTTCTACCGAAGTAAGGTTTTAGACCCTGGAGCGCCAGGGCTGCCCTTTCAATTGCTCTGTGTCATATGGCGCCGCGCTGAGAAACAAGACATCGGTCTCTGAGCTATTTGTCTTGGAAGCCTAAGCAACGTCGGCACGTTGAACGCGGCGGATCGGAGAACGGCCAGCGTACGAACTGAGGGGCTGCTGCCGGACCAATCGGTAGCAAGCTGTGGAGGGAGCCTGGTCTTGTTGTCTGTCCCGGGTACGATACGCCCCCCTTTGTTGCAAGATTCAGTTGAAGTTACCGCCCTTCTTCCACATGTAGACCGACATCGCCGTTTGTGCGTCTACGTATGAACGCCCGGTGTTCCTAGATTTTCGCCCTCCTTCTTGTGCTTTCCGGCAAGTATCTCCTGTGTTATTACAGCCCACCGAGTGTTCAGGTTAGGCTCGACGACGTTGGCAGGTACGCGTCGTTTGATTCTGTCACGAAAATCCGCCTCAACGACCGCAATCCAAAAGTAGCTGCGGCGCACTGCTCATGATTGATATTCATCTCCGTGCAGAGAACCCAAGCGGCCATGCTGGCATCCGCGGAAGGCTCGCCCAGTCCTGTACGGTACGCTTTATTGAATGACGACTGTGCATCAGGAAAAAAATCTCACTCTAGCATATCCATGGGAATGTACGATACATATCCGTAGGTGAGGCCATTCTCTCCCATGGGCCTTCCCTGTTTCAATTCTTATCTCATGAATCAGGCTACCGCTCACTCAAAGCATCGTGTTGGACTCCCAGGGTGCGGGATGCTAGCCATTACCTAGTTTGTATGATTTCTGCGATTAAATATCCAGTCCTCCTCGCGAGTACTAGACATCCTGGCATGTCCCTTGCTTCATTGGCCTCTTCACAAGTCTGACCAAGCATCTAGTCAGGTATATTAAACGCTGTTTCCGCTGCATCCATAAACCGGCCGCCGTCCTCACTGCAATTGTCCCTTGTGGCTTGCCTACGACCCACGCTGTCCATCACTCGTCTATCAACCTGTCGTCACACCGCGGCATAGCAAAGTCCTTTGATATGGGACGTAAGAGACGCGTCATCATGAGCATTCAGTGCATTTCCTGAGAGATATGCTAGGCAGAAACTCTATTTGCTCTCTGTTCAGCTGATGTATTGTATCGGACACATTGATACGGCTTGCGGGGCGGCAACTTCATAGGATCCGCATCGGTGAGTTCTCCTATACGTCTGTCGTTGCGGTCTACCAGAATCCGGCCACAGCAGCTACGGGACGTGCGCATTTGCAAGCTTCGACCGCACACCTGATATCTCCAATGGGGACTAACGTGACTGGGCCCATATCCGGCGCAGTTAACTGCAGCATGGACAACCATCCTGCCCATGTGTCTTTGTAGATTCGCATCAAGCCACGAACCTCAACATTCAGCTGACTGCTCGACCCGCGCCGTTGAATAGCATCCAGCCGCGGCACGAACGTGCCGCCCTCTCTTATGCCCAACACCAAGTCATTACTTTGTGCACATGTGAGTCTCCATCCTCACTGGCAACAGATACGCCATTCAAAGTCCTTTCATTGGTGTCCGTTTCGATAAATAAGCACTGATGCCAATTCAAATAAATATCTGACAGTGTCAAGCAAAGTCTTGTCCATTTTCGGGTACAATCTATGTGCTTTGGTATTCACACGTAGGTTCGGCTCATCACAGGGCGGCCACGATATCTTGAGTATCCATCCACTCGTGCGTATCCCGTTCTACACTGATAGTCATAACAAGTAATTTCTGAACTCTTTACCTCCGCTTCGCAGATAACATACACTGGTCTCTTCCGCCATGCCGGCTTATTAGTACCAATTCCGTACGGTACATGAAATCGAAAGGGGGCGAACTAATCTCCAGGAAACTTGTGATATACATAAGCTGAAATTCTCTGATAGCGGGGTTCCTTCCGTTCTGTGGCGGCTTCGTTGATCGCTCGATGTACGTGCGGGGTTGGCCGATTCAGTCTAGAAACCGGCTATCTGAATCGCACCCCTTACGAGTCTCACTGCGTGCGCGAAATTTGCGCTGTACGCCTGTCGGACGAACAAAACGCCCTAGAACGTAGGCCATAACATACGAAAGTGCAAATACCATTTTGATTTTGGCTTTATGGTCGCTCATGGTACAATACACTCTAAATCGTGGCCGATTATGCGAAGGCGATCACCGCAGTCGGTATGCAGTTGCCGTGATTTTATGAAACGCTGCCTCTCGTACTCACTTCGCTTTGTCGGGTTAGCTACACGATAGCCTGGTTAGGCCTATCGAGCTAGTCAGAACTTGGGAGAAGTAGTTTGGGTTTAGGGGCAATGTATCGATTCGCTCCGTGATTGGCCTCGGCATGTCGTTCATGCAGCTGTTCTTCTCGAATGGTGCTTATAGAAGCTTTAGAACCGTTTCCTCCGGTAACATGTCCAGTCGATCTAAGTGCCAGTCTGTGAGTATTTTGACTTATCAAGCTATGTCGCCTTCACCATGTCTTCAGTAAATGACCCGCTATCTGCCTCCGATGGCTGCCAGGTTATTGGGGATACACCGAAGCCCGAAGTTGCCCCTTGTAACTGCATCTCAGAAGACAATCTCCAATACCATGCGAAAATCAGATAACATCCCGTGGGAACACTTCTGTCTCTAAATTGCGGCAGTGGATCAAGGCACAACTAGTCACCAAACAAATTGACCCAGCTAATAGACGTCCCAAGTGTTTATGAGAACCTCGGAGATATGTCATACTTGCATGCCGCATGGACTCCGCCACACAAATTGCGCCCGCACGCGTCCGTGGCCTGATACGGTTTATGAGCCAAATCACAGAGTGTGCGTCCGCCGACGAAACGCCCAATTAAATTCCCCGCAACGAAAGTTCCGCGCCAAAGTACAGTATTGATGGTCATTTTGACCCTTGGTCTTCGCAAGGTTCAAGCTTCCCAGTCAATTCATCCGCTGTTCTTTGTTCTCCGTTCATCGTCATTTCGGCCTTGCTCCTGACCGCTCCATTTATAAGACCACCCTGCCCTCCCCGATTAGCATGAGCGACTCTAGATTTCCCCGCAATGTCTTCCACCTTCAAGCCAAGCCAATCACAGCCCTATGTTACCCATCCCGCTCTCCGTACGTGTACATGCTTCACGCTACATGCTGTGCACTGACGTCCGATAGACTTGCGAGATGCACGAGATGCGCACATCGTGTTCGAAGCAGTCCGACTCAATGTTCTGCCATTAGTGACTCGGCGACTTACAACAGCTGAGCGCGAGCAGCTTACCTCTGGCAATGTCTTCGTATGGGAAGAGGCAGAGCATAAGCAAGGTACGTATCACCTACTGTTCGAGACAGCCTGTACCTGACTTGTCTGCCTTCTAGGGGGTTTGGAGAGGTGGACCGACGGACGAAGATGGTATGCACTTTTGTAAACTCGCGGAACTGTGAACTCAAGCATACCAGGTCGCAGAGCCGGATGCGCGGCGATTACCTCTACTATGAGGAGAAAATTGATATCACACCAGAGGAGAAGGACGCCAAAGCAGCTCGCAGGTACGCCTGTAGTCTACAGTTACAGGTTCCGCTGATGCGAATGTGGCACTATAGGGCCCGAAAGACTCTGGATCCTTTTTCCTACCAGCCTCCTCCCGTGCGGCGCCAGGATCGGCCATCCAAACCCGACGGGCTAACGAAACAAACGTATTCGATTCAAGTGCAGAGCAGCTCTTATGAGCCCCCCAAAAAGCTGGCACATTGTGGCCTACTTCTCGGTACATCATTTTTACTGTCTGCACCCGCGCCATGACTGATTGATGCCGCGCGCAGGGAGACGACTACACGCGGCTTCCCGTTGTAGACAACTATGAATACCTTCGTAATATTCGTATTCCGGATGGAGTCTTCTTTGCGAAGGGGAACCAAACAAGACTCAGTCGTGTTCTCAACATCGGTGAAGAACATGACCCACACCTTGCATATTCTGTTGAGCAACCGGGTTGGATCTCTCCGTCCTGGCCCGCGTCTTCGTCAGTCCTCGGATACGTGCACCGAGTCCACAGACATGTCCCCTCAACTGTCACCCTCGTCATCGTCGTCGGCGGCTCATCACACATCCCGATACTCAGCATCTCAGCACGGTACTGGCGCCCCTTCCGACTCCAAACTTTCACTTCCTCGACTTTCTGCAGTGGCTCCAGTACACGCATTGTCGCAACTAAGCCTTCAGGGTCGTCCAGCGGGTTCATCAGGCAGCCCGTACAGCCCTCTTACTTCAGAAGATCGGAAGGCATTGAACAGCTTCCGCGTAGTACTATAGGTTGTATTTGGCTCGTCGGGATTGGTCATCTGTCACATGCTTATAGTCTGCGGAGAGGCATAATACTAAGAACATCAGAAGCGAGTAAACAGGCACAGTCACGGCTCAAGCTGGGGGAAGTGGGGTAAAAATTATGTCGCATGCCTGAATAGCTCGTTTCGTGGCCTTGGAATGGAATGTCTTGTGATACACGGATATATCGCGAATGAATTCACCGGGAATGTTACCAATAACCATATTGTCGTATCGTATTGCTTTAATAAGTCGTCCGGCACTCAGGCGCTTTCGACACTGAGGGGAAGACTCTCGCGGACTGGAGCACCTCGGGGCTACATCGCTGACTTCTCGGTATCTTCGCTATTGTACACCAATGGCTTTTAAGCTGGTAATGAAGAGAATTGACTCGTCCACGTTGAGACCCATGGAGTGCAAATTGTAAGTCAACTGCTGAAATAGTAGGAACATAGACTCAGAGGCTACGACAGTCTGTATGTTTTGACTATTAGCATTCTTTGACTAGCAGCACAGATTCTAGGATGTATCGACACATCCCACTCAGCTGCGCCGAACTTCGTCCGCTTTGACTGTAATTGAAGACCACGAGACGAGTCAATAAAGACTCACCCCAATTCAACGTAGAAGTAGACCATTGATGAATATGGCACAGGCGTACACAGATGTCAACTGTCATTACTAGTTCCTTTGCATCTAAGCCTTCCATTTGCGACCACTGTGCTGCTGAAGCACACATGGAATGAAATACGGCCAGATGGGGATCGAACTCACTGTGGGAAGCACGTTTAAATGCTAAGCATCTAAAACATACTTTAGTCAACAGTAAATCACCTATTAACCTCCAGGAGCACTGTCATGTTGGAATCTATGGCTTTGCTCGCACAGCTCTTCTGCAGTCACTCGAGAGATTTTCCAACCGACCTGTGATGCGCGATGCCTATATCAAGGATCGGCGCCTAATAAGTGTATTACGTAACACCCTACTGCACCGCGGCGGCAGAGCCCACCGTCAGTCACCAGCCTCCAGGCTGAGCCTAGCATCCGCTGGCAGTTTGTTCATTCTTATACTAGAGGTACCTGAAAGGAGCTCTACACCGCTGTCGATACCCGTATTTTGAAAGGCTTCGTGTGAACATTCGCTTGCAATCTCACCCTCCGGATCGCTACCGTGGCCGTCTCACATGGAACAGTCAAGCATCTCCCCTGAAGTTGCCCAAATTGCAAGATAAAAATGAAATATCCATTTCAATAAACCTTTTTCACTCTCGTAAGTAAGGATTCTGTAATTTCACCGCTCAAATCTGCTCAATCCACGTTCCAAGACTACAACTGATGATAGCGCCTTTGCACATCTCAGGCTGAGCTGAGGCGCCTTTCCAGCTCGATAATGCCCAGATTTCGTAGGCTGCTGCCTTCGACTAATCATCGCGAGCAAAATCTCAACTTTGATGAGTGTCAACCGCAAATCTGGGTGCTCGGCTTTCGCTATCTTTAGGAGCTGCCTGAGGTCACGTTCTAAATTCGAGACTGTAGCTTTCATATGTCGTTCGCATCGCATGCGAGTCATGATCACGGGTTTGCGACAGGGTGGTTCTTCGAAGTTTTCCATATTTGTGGTCGAAGATTTTTCATCCCATGGTCGAACTGAACGTGAGCAAATCACTTCGTGATCTTCTTCCTCGACCGTTCTCATGTAGGCGTGCATTCGACGGCTGTAGTACCGTACACTGGCGGCATACGCGGGATGCCATTGCACCTCATGACCGTGAAGTAAATCAGCCTCATGACCACAATGTTTTCGAATGTGGGCATCTCCTTCCAGCGAGGCCTCGCGACCGTGGACGTCGCAGTTTACGTGCGGGTGGACACTTCCTCTGATAGCAATGCGGAACAGACATGCATCTCGTTCGGGGCATATGGTCTACATGATGAAGATCGAGCTCGACTTGCTCAGTCAAATCAGCCACATCAGTTCTTCCTCACGTCTCGAAGAAGACGGGTGTCTAGCGCCATCGGCTTAGAACAAGCCAGTCAGACGTTTATGCGGCTAATGTACGTGGTAAGAACTACGAGGCTTAACATCCAGTCGGACTTGACCTGATCGCCTGGAACGTACTGCCAGATCAAATGCGGTGTGAGGCTGCTTTCCAAACGCAGTTGGAGCAACTGTTATCTGCTGCAGCCTCATTGGACCGTCTCGATCTGCAAACTAACTTCCCGCTTTGATCTTCTGAAACTGTGGAGAAAGTTTGGTACCGTGAAGTGCCGTTATATGAAACCATCGCCTCGGAATCGAATTCTGAGCACCCGGACAGAATGTCGCCACCTGTCGTCCACTCGTCTAGCCGGCTCCTGATACAGTCCTGCAATACGGTACTCGACTGTAAACTATCATTCAGCTAGTGCTCTGGGTAAGAATCGACCCAGACTGTGACTCCATAATTTGAGTCCTGCTTGATTCCGTTGCATCGTGGTCCGATCCCTGAGTTTCCGGTTCCGTGTAAGGCAATTTGGCATTCGTCTTTACGGCGGTTGTATCGACCAATCTGCACGCAAACTGCGACACAATATCCTTGACATAAACAAAATACATGACTCGCTCTAGCATAGCTTATAGCGGTAAATGCGCACGAAAATACACCCTATATCACCGAGGTAGATGAATAGCGGCGGTGGACGTGCGCAATTGGATATGGGATATGTATTTATCAGTATGAATGGTTACTCCATTCTTACAGGTCGTTCTCAAGACTGCGTGCGTCAATGACTGGACTTGCATGCCTGAAGAGCAAAAATGTACAAGCGCTCCAGCCAAGACATTGAAGATCGGGTCAACTTGCTCCGAAGCATAGTCGGAGCACATCGTCGTGAAGCTACTCGATGCTCTACGTACATTTGGCCAGAGCAGGGCCGCAGTTCTGGCGCGGGAGACAGCAGAACCAACACAGATGAGAAGCGCACTCACAATCCCGCGGGAAGCTAATCGAGTTATTTGAGGAAATATGCTCATTTCAGGCTATGTTGCGCGAAATCGAGAGCGGCAGTGCATACGACACATGCTGGTAAGGCAGGGTATATTCCGGATCTGCAAGCGATAGAGGCACGGCTGCACAAACACAGCATATACCATTCTGGGGAGCGCACAACTACAGGTACGGAGTTGCTAACCATCCTAGGAACATCTGGGACCTAGAAAGAACCCACCGGCGGTGGGAACCTACGACTCCCGCATTGTGAAAAAAGTCCCTAAACAGGAGTGGGAGCTCGGAAGACAATTCTTGCAGTGACGATAATTCACAAGGTCCAGTTAAGGTACCGTTAGTGAGGCGTACCGGTGTCGGTTCATCGCTCCCAGTTTTCCGCGCTGAACGAGCCGCTGGTTCCACTTGATTGAATATCCAAGCATCGTGCGTGCTGTGATCGTGGTCATCTGCTCTATAGCCCTCGCTTCTTAGGCGCAGTAAAGCGCTATAGACCGTCCAAACAGCATGCTTCTGAACAGCCACAAGGAGAGGGAAGCATATGACCTCCGGACGTTCGCGGACAGCCGTGACATTCGATCGGAGGAGACTCCAAGCTGACATGAATTTGAAGCGCAGAACTCGAAGCCAATTGCGCGGTCGAGACGTCGCTAGATGCAGGTCATCCGACGTCATACGTTCCGCTCTGTTCAAGTCGATGTGAGTGAAAGTCGAAATTTGTCCTAAGGCGGCCGTACCTGAAGCCTCCAAAAATTGTGATTTACAGTTCATATGACTAGTTTTACGTAGCATCTTTAAGCTTCAGAAACGAAAGTAGAAAGGATAACCCACAGGTTGGTACGTAACCCTGAGCACGGGTACATAAAACGTTGACTTGCGACCACAATGGCATGCATGCCAGCGGTAGATTGAGCCCGATGTTGGTTCGCTTGCCATCATGCAATGTGCCCATCACCCAGCGATGCTGTAATACGTAAAACCGTTTGAATTCTGTGAAAATGCTTCAGATCTGGTTCCAACCCTCTAACAACGACCTTCGCGTGAGATTGAGATGGACTGACCAAGATCGTTGGGACATCGTAGCCGTGAAACCACGAAGCGCGTTGGGACAAAACGGAAGCACACAGTGATAAACGCTCAAACGGTGTACCACACAACTCAGCCACGTTGCGGTACAGAGATATCGGTATAAGCAAGTTCATTTGGGCAGGTATTGCGGCTATAAGAGGACCTAAAAATAGACGAACGAATGGGCGAACGAAAATGCAGAGAAACGAATGGCGTCGGAGGTGAAATAAGATTCTGCTTGGCCACCCGCAGACCCTCCCGACACATCATTTGTGGTGGATGGTCGGATCTAAAGCACGAGTAACTGTGTTAGTCAATACCGAGGATAAATCAGGTTATACTCACCGAACGTACGAGACGTGGCATAGTGTGCCAGCCATCGATATGGTCAGTCATCAATTTATACGACCTCCGTAGAACCGTTCTGCGAAAGCGATTCCCGGAATGCAGACCTTATAAACCAAATATGTGGAATTATGGTCAGCTGACGACACCACAATGAGGTCAGTCTACAAACATCGTTGAATCAATATTGGTTGTCAAAACAGGCGATCTCAGTTTTGACTCGGAGATTGGTAAAGGATCGGATAGTGAAAAGGTGCCGTCGCATTCTCCAGGTCTAGGAGAGATGTAGACAGAACAAATCAATATTGAGTAAATGCAGGAGAGTGACATAAAACAGACGGATTCTCGTGAGGATTATCGCGTAGTCTCAAGAGTGACGTTACTGCGCCAGAAGATGCGATGACGCTGGCAGATAGTCAGCACATTAATATACAGAGGTAAGCGAGCAGCGACATACCTGATCGTGACGCCTGCAGATCCGGACGTTCATTAGGTCAGTAGTAGATGAACCGAAATATCACTCTTACTTGGGGCAGCAAACATAACGGACATGAAGTCTAAAGATAGGAAAGGAGCGTATTTGAGTACGGCACAAGGCGTCAACTGGTGCAGCGAGCTCACCGTTCAGATCAAGCCAGGTTAGCACCTGCGTAGAGGTTGGTAACAAGGTCGTTGCAAGCGCACCGGGAGATTACGTACCAGCATAGGGACGCTGACCACAAAAGTCGAGAAGAAGTACAATATTCCACGATTGTAGAGCGTTATCCACAGCCGCGAGGAACGGGCGGCACTATGGCGGAGAAGAGCAATGACTGTGAAGACTAGCACTAAGAAGTCCAATATGACGTCTCGCGTGTAAGGCGGATTAGAGACGTGTGAGAGAAAGATCAAGTAGTACACATACTATACATGAAAAAGGGTATAGGCCCTCTGGCTGGTCCATAAGCCAAACAGGATTTTCCAAACTTAGTCCAATTTATGACAAGAGGTATCAGGCCGACTACACAGCGGTGCGGGTGAGCACAAAATTCTGATATCAACGAATTATAACACTTACTGACGATAAGTAAGATCCAGTGTCCAAGTCCAATCAATACAAGAAATGCAACTGCATATCGATTACTCCGCCAAAGGGTAATGCTGTGGAGCATATCCAGTTCATTCCGTGCAGTATTTCGGTGATAGAATGTTTGACGTCATGTCGTCATCAGGCGAGAATCGCGAGACGACGCATACGGTCCGTCTGGATGCGCTTACCTTCGGATCAGGAGGTTCTCGCTTGCGAAAATCGTAGCCAGACTGCCGATGAACTGGGTCAATAATTCAGGGCCTGCAAAGAGAATAAGCTGAGGAAGGACGTACTGCCACAGTCTCGAATGCCGCTAGATTGCCGTTCGCCAGTCAGATACGCCAAATACATAGACACAAAAATAAAAGTTTGGTACTTACAGCCACAGAGGCCAGTTTGGCTATGGGGAATGCCGCAATAATAATTAGAGTTTGCAATATAATACGAGGATTTGGGGCTCACAAGGCGACTTGACAAGTCAGTAATGAGTAGCGAGCACCGAAATACGGGATCTACGAGAGATTTCAGATCGTGCCAAATAATTGAACTGCGCAGAAACTAACGAATGTCCACTGAAACTTTAACCTTCGTCGTATTAGAGGAATCTCCAGGTACCGCAGAGTGGAGATGAAGTGATAGCTGACGACACAATGCAAGCAGTGAGCATTTACGTGTCAAAACAAAAGGTAGCACTGCGCGAGAACGCACCAATAAAACCCGAAGAAGAACACAATAAGTTTCTCGGTGAGGTAGGCACAGGATGCAACTACCTCTGGGCTTCCCCAATCTACCATAGCCGCATCGGCTGTAACCAACAATGAGCGCTCGCTATGAACAACGAGCAGACGTCTGGGGCGGGAGGATTGAGCGAAGCTGTACGAAAGGAAAGTGAGGGTATACTGGGAAAGGAGAAAGAAAAAAATAACGAGAGTCAGTATTTCGGGAGCTTGCAATGAATATAGACCTGGAGTATATAGTGTGCCGTTCGGATGCTGTTGTTGACTGTGCCGAGAATAAGGATCCCCATCTCAAAGATATGCACTTGAGCTAACCTGTTGCACTTTTGGGAGATGCTCGGTTACATGAGTCCGAGGGGAAAGTTGAGCCTCGGCCATCAGAAATCTGGATCGTCGCTGCCCAACGACTAGGCGCTTTCGCATCTGGCGAGAAGATGCGTTCGCACCGCAGTGGTCGATCAAGGTTTATTTCGCTCCCTATAAATGCTTAACGAGCGATAAGACGCCTTGAGCACATGTTGAGGAGGACGACAGACCTTAACTTCGGAGCAATACTAGCATTTCTGACTTCGTGGAGTTCGTGATGGCGGGATTCAACGGATAAGATGAATGCGTTTGTCGACGGACATTTCCTATGGAACATGGAAAGATCTACGATCGCCAACGCAGAATCAGTTTAACAGCAAGTCAACGTCATCCTATGCAGTATGCTGAAATACTTCCGCGTTAGCGTAACCGGTACATCACGACGCCCATAGATGCGTACATGGGTTGCAAGGGCGGCCTTGTCCTTATACAGCCATGTCAGGACTGAGCACGAGGCCTGTGCATATGCATGTGAGCTGTCCAACGTGGGTAGCGTGGAGCTTTCGGTGGACTAGAAGCAATTATTATCGTCAGCGGCTCAGGAAGATTACGAGCGGAGGGACACATTCAGCGGTCATCGGATCAGCAACTTACGAGGCTTGAGTGGGAGACTGAGAGCATTATTCGTCGGAATCTAGATGAAGTAGACGTTCTGTATGTCAACATTCGCCATCATTGCTTTCGGTGCGAACGACAGGATGGTCGACTTGAGTGCGAGCGTTGTGTGATCTTGGGAGAAAATAGGCTGAGGCGCATCAGCCTACAATTTAAGCCTAAGGCTTCCATGTCCTCTCTGCACGTCACGAGAATCATATTTCCGCGAGATGGTAATATTGTGCTTGCGTCTTGAGAATGGTCACAGTTCAAAAGAGCGGAAAAAAGTCGGCGTATCCGCCCTTGTGATAGAGCTCCGAACGAACGAGTGTCCGCATGAGTTTCAAACCTTTCAGAGTCCGATGTGGCTGAACCGTCGTGGCCGCAAGCGCTCTGAAATGTGCAGCCGCTCTCCTTCGACCTCTTTTCGTCTACATTTTCCAATAGGACTACATCTATCAGAAACTTTAGTGCCGCCGTATGGAGCTTGACAGACACGAAGAACATTTACAGGCAGCCCCGAGTATCAAAAAGCGCTTTTACTCCCAGCGGAAGTCACGGTTTCTCGCTGAGCGCTGTCAGAGCTACGGTCGGCTTCACTGACATGATTTAGCTCGTTAGGCCGCAGCGGGTCGGTTGCATCAAGCACATATTTCGGAGCGTTGCATCGTTCGACTTCCAAGCAGTCCTTGGATGGTATTCTATCTCCGAACTTGCAGCGAAAGCTAGCTCCCAGTCGTCATTCTGGCGTCCTGTGACTTTGGCGGACTTCTATCAGTGATCACCGTCTTTGGCAGGTTTCCCATGCTGTGCTGACTACGACGTTTCCGTACGGGTCAGAAAACACGTACGATTCATATCAGTGCTTTTCATCGCACGGTCTGCTGCGCTGCCTGTCGTCCGGGAGAGCGGGTGGCTACCGCGAGAAGTGCACAGTTCGGTCCAGTTGAGTGGCTGTCCTTGGTGGTCCCACCAAGGCTGACATTCTCTTGTCCGCCATTACTCGGGTTGAAGACTAAAAGTCACTTGACTGTCCTAGCCTCGCCTTGCAGGCTTCGTGGCTCGTCGTTCTCACATGCACGATGTCCTCTACTACTACTTCGGCGTCGCCCTCGTCAACATCGGCCTCTCCCACTGATCCAGCTAACTCGCCTATACTGTCATCTCAAGCAGCGCTTTATTGTGCGTCCCATTCGTGCGCGATAAAGATTCGCATTTATTGACTGAATGCCGCTTTGGTCATACGATCGTCGGACACAGTGTACACATTCCTTGGTAGGTCGCAAACCTTTTCTTGCGCTTAGCAAACGTCGCTGATGAGCTGCAGTCACCCTAATCCTTCTTTTGACGGTGTCGGCGGCGATAGTTCTTCGTACTTATTTCCTGAGGAGAAGGCACCGTCGCTTAGTGGAGGAAGCTATACGGAATGGTACATACGTTCCGCCCATACGGACGCCGCGCACGCTTGGTGCGAGACCACGCCTGCACGACGCTGTTCTCAATTTCTATGACGATGATGATGAGACGGAGGAAGACAGTGGAAAGTCTCATACCACGAGATGGACGGATATAACGGTATGTCGCAGAGAGATTTATTGTTATATAGCTAACAGTCAAGCAGCCTCTGGCTGTATGGCTTTCCGGTGGTGAGGGGAAGCCAAAGCCTTCGCAGACGCCCCATCCGAGTCCACCGTCCCCGAGCATGTCGACGGAACGCCGGCTACGTTGGGTTCACCGTCGCCTACGGCGAGCGCTACTACTAGAAGACACCAGTGGGGTGAATGTAGCCCAACCCATCGCGCCCGTTTCTCCTTCGCCCTCAGCAAGCGATCTTCCTCATACTCCACAGTCAATCTCCTTGGCGACAAATCTGCACGTTGCAGTCCTCATCAGCATGCCATCACCACCAGAATATAAACAAAAGATCCTGCAACATCAGCGACAGTCGGTAGCCTCGGCGTCGCTTCCATCTGCTGTCGTCGACTTACCAGCAATCGAGTTCGGCATTGCAACGGCCCCGTATACTCCTCATGCTCCCCTAGAAAACGAGATAAAGGACAGTCAGCTGGTTCTGACATCGAGTCATTCAATTTCTTGAACATGTATAATAGTATATTGAGGTCATGGACAATATTCCTGCGGTGGCTCTCCATCGAGATCCCCTACTTCCCGAGGCTGAATGCATATGAGAGATATTGTATCTAGCTAGTGCTGCGTTGAGCATGCGAGACAGCCGGTATTCGTATACCAATGCAGCTATATTTTCTGTCATCCAGTAGGTGAACACAGCTCGCTGTGCATCATCAGCCTCGGTGTCCTGAGAAGTGGGAGAGTGCTGAGAATAATCGGTCGCAAAGCATCCCAATGCACGACAGGCGACACAACTCAACGACTGACAGTTGGACATGCTTCAACAATAAATCTTGTATCAAGGCAAATATTGCGATGATGTACGCTCTCCGTTCTCATCACAGCGAGTTGCATCAAAGCCTAACCCAATGAAACGGGGATCCGGGAGGAACGACGAATTGATGCGCCATCAAAGAGGAGGTGGCGGCGACACTTAGCGCTCAGACGACGGAGCGCTCACGTGCAATGTGCCACTCCAAGGCCAACCGCGACGCGACGCGATCGACAATGTTTAGAGGTCATTGTTTAACTATCACGTTGTCCTTTGTTTGCATACGGAGTCCGAAAACATATAAATACGGCCGCATTTTTGCCTAACGGCTCCTTATCCTCTTCTTCTTCCCCTTCCACCGTTCGGACTCAAGCAGCAAGCTTTTCAACACTGGACCATACCGCGAACACTGGACCTTTCCATGGATACTGGACCCTCCCTTGGACGCCGGACCTTGCGAGGAATGGACCCTGCCATGGAGAAGTTACCGCGGATCCTGGACCCCGTCGCGAACATTGGACCCTGCTATGGACCCTGGACTTTACTACGAACACACTGGACCCACCTTGGACGCTGGACCTGGACGACACTGAACCTCAAACTTCAAGCTCGCCAGCCGACAAACCCGACTCGCCTTCATACCCCCGCTCCTGACCTGGACGCCCCCATGTGCCGTGTTGGACCGGTAAGAGCTCTCCTCGTCAACGGCGTGCGGGTTGAGGGCGGGTACGGTTGGCTAGCGTGGGTCTGGACTTGAAAGTGAGGCCGATTTTATACATGGCCAATAGGTTCTTGTCGCAGGCCTGCTGTCCGACCACGCCTTCCCGAGACCGTACTAGTCTGCGATGTGGCGGTTTGACTTACGGCCCATTGGGACGCCCATGTTAAGTCCGGGGCTGGGGTATGAAGGCTAGTGGGTGTATGGCCTCCGACAATGTACTTCAAGGTGAGTTCGACGTTGTGAATCGCTCCGAAACTTAGGCTCATGATGCCCCTCTGCCTTCCAGACCATCGACCTCTACGTGATCCTTCGCTATCTGGCGACATTTGCGCTGTTTCTAGGGCAGTTGCGGTGTCGTCGGTGATCGAAGGGTAAGCCGGAACGCTCCCGGAGGAGGGGCGGGGGCGTGACAGAGTCGTATATTTGTACCTTTGTTTTCTGTTTGTAGGACTCTGTGACGCTCTCCTCCTGGTGCAGACCTTTCCGTGGTCTCCGGGATAAGTACTCGCGAGTTATCTGCCAATAGCTCCGAGGAAACCAACATGCACCTTAACAATAGTCTTGTAGTAACTTTGGGCGAGGTGTCATGTAATTTAATACACTACTTTGCAACGAAGCGAGTATGCGTACTACTGCATTGATAATTCTGCAATCTTTACTGAACTTTTGAGACGAGAAGGACGATAACACTACAATCAAGGACACTGTCCTCCGTCCTTACCATGGCGATAATATTACAAGGACATTGTCTTCCGTCCGTACTAGTGAGCCATGGCCGAGACAGTGATATATATATATACGGTGGGGAGACTTCCGAACTTCTGCCCAACATTTTGACATCCTATATACCACTCTGCATACACCACGCCGTATCCAGAACATTCAGCTACCCACTCCAAGCCACAACTCTTTCGACGTCGGCATGAGTGTCTCCGAGTTCATACCACACATTTTCAACGAAGCCTCCGGCAATCACGTTCTGCTCAGCCTCACGAATGTGGATGCAGCTATGCGGGAAGCACTTAGCTGGGACTCGATAAACCTTCAGCTGGCCTCGGATACTAAGATCGCACGGAGATGCCTGGAGATCGTCGATGGCTCGGACGTGCTACCGACCAAAATCCGCCTGATCTGGATTGACATGGTCGACGATACGTCGGCTGTGCACGAGACGATCCAGTATCTGGCGAACGTGATCATCAAGGCGAAGAACTTGGAGAATCTCTCCTTCAGCGACAGGATGTATCACAACCCCAAGATTCTCGCAGCGCTCTGCACCCGTCAGGAAAGTCGCCTCGAAGAGCTCATGTTCGATGTCTCGAATGATTATTTACATCCGACTGCGGACTTGTCCGACCTTCATGACCTCCAGTTAACAAAGGGGAGCCTGACGAGCTTCGAGCTTGAGAAGGGGGATGCGTATCTGGGCATCCCCTGGCCGAAGCCTATTTTTGATGCAATTTTACGGCTCATTCGATCCTCGGCCCACACCATGGAGCATCTTGCACTTCACTCGGCCCCGCCTGCAGTGGCCAGGGAACTTGCGCACAATCTGCCAAGCTTCCCTGTGTTGCAAGCGATGATTGCCGAGGTCACCATCATAGAGGGGCCTGCATTTGCAACGGTACACCCCACGGTGACCTACCTCAAGCTCCACTGTCCCGGAGGTCGTGCCTCATTCGTACTTGACCCCGACCGGCTGCGGGCTGCTGCCCAGCGTTTCCCGTCGTTGAAGACTCTCAGTTTAGCGGTCCACAGAACCGACGAAGATTACCTACTTTCTCCCGTAAGTGCTACGTTTGCCAGAATATGGGGATCGAGGACTCACAATTTAACCAACAGTCAGCGACGCTCAGCGTGTTGAAGACCAACCTGATCTCATTCCTGCCGCAGCTCGAGAAGTTTTCCCTGCAACTGCCGGGGCGGCGACCAGACGAAGAGGTACTGCTGACTTACTCCCCTGAAAACGTACAGGTAATTGAGGGCCCGTATACGTTCTTAACCTAGTCCGAGTGTAGTATGGAGGTCATTACTTGAATCTTCGCTTATAGTCAAGCAATCAAACGATAGAGATCCTATTGACCGCAATGAGCTAGAGTGCGCCGCTAATGGGAGCATCAGGCATTAGCATACAGTTGAAGACGTGACGTTGAACTAGCGAGGTGCGTTTGTGCAATCTCTCCAGCAACAATGAATGGAAACACGAGTGCACGACCTGAGCTTCCGCCTATCAGGCTGTTAATCAGGGATCAGTTGGTTCGTAGTCTATTTCAACTTCATGTTCTCACCAGCAGTGTGTACGGCATGCAAAACTCAACATTGACCGCGTCGCATTTGGCAGGAACCACCCTTTCAGTCCTAACAAGAGCAAATATCATTACCGCAGCCGCCCAGCGGGGAGGGGAGTCCAATGCCTGACTTGGGGAAGCTGCGCAAAACCATGTGCCATCTGACGCCGCTGGAACCATCGTAAACAGAATGCCGCAGACGATCCGATAGGAAGAATACATTAGTAGGCGTAGGGATACAAAGCAAGAAGTACTGCGAACTGCAGCCATATATACGTGTGACGTGTGGGTTGCGTGTAAGGAAATCCAAATGTGTAGACTTGCGTTGAGCGGTGAATGTGTGATGCAACATCGATGACATGACGGCGTAACCTGATTCAGATCGTGATAGATATGTGCGACGGAGCGACACCCGACAGCGACGTCGACGTTCGTGGTGCGCAAAAGCCGGCTTCGCGCCCCGCTCAGTTCTTTAGACATCGACGTGGGCATTAACTAATATTACTTGGCAAGGTCAATCCTCAGGGCCCTTAGCCAAC
>JANHOG010000015.1:0-42245 GCA_027627325.1 Phlebia brevispora
TTGCGAGATGCCCGTGAAGTGCTTGTACGCGATGGCGGGAACGTCATCACTGGAAAGCCAGCGGGTCTTACGACGCCGGAGATCCAGGGACAAGCGCGTACCCCGGTAGAGAATGAAGGGCGAAGTCAAGCTCAGGGCTTGAGCATCTCTGGTCTCAGCGACGCGACGTGAGGAAATACAAGGAACGAACTCTGACTTATGCAAGGTTTCTCGTCTCGAATCCCAGTGTACCGATATAAGGATGTTTGCAGGAACCACAATGCATATGATATGAATGTGAAGCGCGACAAATACCTTGAGCGTTGGTTTCCTTGACTAGCCTGCTATTAGGTGAGTCTTGTTAATAATCTCGACTGCACTGCTGTGTTTAACTGTATCTGAGGAGTATGCCGTTGGATATGAATGCACGTCAAGAACGTACCTGTCGTTTGAATCAGCATTCCACTGCTCATCTTTCCGGTTGTGTGTGTATATAGCGCGTCAATTTCCTTTACACTGATATTAGCATGAGAGCGAGGCCGCCTCTATTCCGCTGAATGAACGCCGTCGTGTGCTGAACCCCACTGCTGTTTCCTTGTTCCTTTTTGGTCTCTCTGCTATAATGTTTTCCGAGAGACAACACGTCTTGATCTCAGCAAGCGGATAACAGGTTCGTTTCATCTCTTCCTCCTGGTTGCTTTTGCTAGGATACCTGATATTTCACATCCGTGTTTCCAGATGGTTCCCCTTTTCCGACCCATCGTGGAATCTGCTTATGGCCAGGGCCATGGCTCTCTTTCCGTTTGACTTCATTGACTGACCAATGCATCTCTGGCACTGCTTGCGATCCTAGCTGCGTTGATTGTTCGCATGGTAAGTCTATAACATTGAGGTTCTGCAGGCTAATAGACACAGAAAATATTATGTTGCCAAAACACCACCGTTGCATCACAGAGCCAAGCAAGTTCTCGCGGGTGTTTCCTACCTAATGGGTATGTTTTGGTATGTTCTTCCTGCGCGTCTGTCGTTGACATATCCCATCAGTATTTCTAGCACGATCCTTCAAGCGCTGAGTCCATCGAGAGGGGATTCATGATATGCACCATTCTTGGGAAGTAGAATGCCGTGCGGCGCCGCACTGTGGTGGCATGACTTCCTCAGAGACCTGTACCATTGTGTCCTGACATGGGCAACTATGCTCAGAACAAGCATCTGCATCGACAGACGGCGTGCTGTGGACGAAGAAATCCCACGCGCCCACATTCATCTCGGAACAACCCCTCCCTGCCGTAACCACTTTGATAGCCTTACTCGGTGACAGGGCCGGGCGAGCTTAGGCTTCGCTGGGCCTGCAGCTGAAAATCGAATGCTGATGCGATCGCTTGCAGGGGATTGCTATGAAGGTTTAATAACGTCGTGTTATGGAAGTTAACTGCTATCTCCATTTCTCCCCCCTTACTCCCGATCTGCAGTCTGCAATTGCAGGGAGGACATGATGACTTTCTCGCTCGTCCAACTCGTGGCGCTCCTAGGAGCTATGTACCTGTTACTAGGAGTATTGCGTTCTTTCATCAAGAAGAATCCCCTTCGCAATGTGGCGGGCCCTGCGCCGTATTCCCGGCTGTCAGGTATGCGGTCTTATAGGACTGGTCCACCACTCATCGGTACTGATGTTCGTTTAAGGTGACATGGAGCCTTTATTCGATCGCCACAAAGGTTGGGGCTTCAAGGCCGATATCGGCGAGAAATATGGTGGTGTTGTCCACTTGCATGGCATGTTCGGAGTACGACTTCTCCTCGAGTATCTATCGCACCCCAGACTAAAGCTTCAGTACAGTCGGACGTCCTCTACGTTTTTGATCCTCTTGCCTTGCAGCAGATCTTGACCACAGATGGCATATATTATGAGCAACCCTCCTGGGCATACGCGTTCGTATCATGGTTCCACCATAATGCGTACTGAGATTCATGTATAATGCAGGGCAAACATTGTTATGTTCGGACCTGGCATCATCTCTGTTCGAGGTAGGTTCTCTGCCATGTTTCGAAGGATCATTGGGGCTTATGCCATCGTGCCAGGCAATGAGCATAAACGACAGCGCAAAATGCTGCTTTCGGTGTTCTCCGTTAACGCCATGCGGAACATGACTCCGTTATTCTACGACACCGCCCGCAAGGTACTTCTACTCATTCACCAGGTTTGGTGCGATGCTAATCGCGAATACTAGGTTCGGGACGCCATTAGAACCTCTTTGGAAGATTCAGCCCAGAAGGAAGTTGACATGATGCACTGGGTCAGCAGGACCGCTCTGGAGCTGATTGGTCAAGGTGGCATGGGCTACTCTTTCGACTCATTAATGCCTGGTGTGCATACTCCAAATGCATTGGGCGAGGCAATGAAGAGTCTGGCGTGAGTATGGATCATTGATTTCACTCGCCTCCGATACTCAACCAATTCTGCATGCAGGCCTGTTGCATTCGCGCTGTTCATATGGCGGCTGCTTGCGAGTCATATCGAGAAACTAGGCTCGCCTCAATTCCGCCGGAAGCTTGGCGATCTCGCTGTGGCGGTCATTCCTGACAGGAATCTGGGCAGGATGAGGGATATCATCAATACAATGGACGAAGGATCGAAAGCAATATTTAACAGCAAGAAGGCTGCCCTGGAGAAAGGCGATGAAGCCATGGTCCAACAGGTCGGAGAGGGCAAAGACATAATGAGCATTCTCTGTGCGTTTCTTCTCGTAGTGCTCCAATCCAATACTTAACCTCTCACAGTGAAAGCGAACATGAGATCTAATGCTCAGGATAAGCTCAAGGAGGAAGAACTGCTCGCCCAGATCACGTAAGTCAATACCATTGAACGAGAATCGTCGAAAATCACGTGTGTCACAGCACAATGTTGTTTGCTGGCACGGACACGACCTCCAATGTTTTCGTCCACACTCTGCAGCTCTTGGCACAGCACCCGGACATTCAGGAGAAGTTACGTCAAGAATTAGCTGAGGCACGCGACTATGCAGGTCAAGATATATCGCATGACCGCCTTATCGAACTGCCTTTCCTGGAGGCCGTATGTAAGGAGTCGCTTCGCTTGTACGTACTATGTCGCCTGATGGTTTCTTCTGGCTGACGATGCTCCTCAGGTTTGCGCCTATCGATATTATTCCTCGCGCGTTAGTAGCTCGAATTCCCCTTGATCTACATGGCAAACTCTTCATTGACATCTCCCGCAGAGCTATCACGGATGTTATCATGCCCTTGCATACGCCAGTCCGAGGTGTTGATGGTGCACTGGTGAACGAGATCCTCGTTCCCAAAGGGACTTTGATCTTACCCAGCATGACGCACTGCAACATTACAAAGGAGATATGGGGCCAAGATGCGTTAGAATGGAAGCCTGAGCGGTGGTTATCACCCCTCCCTCTTGCAGTGTCTGATGCACACATCCCCGGAGTGTTCTCCAACCTGTGAGTCCCCTCCTCGACGTCTAGAGACGCTTCCACTGACTTTTCCCATAGTATGAGCTTTGGCGGTGGTCCACGGTCATGCATAGGAATGAAATTTGGTTTGCTAGAGATGAGTAAGTCTATCCGTGATTAGTGTCATAGAGATTCCTTTGACATTATCATTCGCAGAGGTGCTTCTAAGCGTTCTTTTAGATTCTTTCAAATTCTCTCCTACTGGAAAGGAGATTACGTGGAATTTTGCTGGTATCAGCTATCCGACTATGGATAAGACCAGCGTCGAACCCTCTTTAATTCTCAATGTCGAGAGAGTATAGTGCTCCAAATTCTCATCATTATTACAAATACGTTTCGCAGATGCAGCGCCCAATGTAAGAACGTGGTTGTTAATATTACGGACTTAACAGGAATTCTTGCAAACACGCTAATGTGCCCGACATCCTAGCGAGTAAAGGGCTAACCATAATGCCTTCAATACGGTCGAGCTGGCTCAAGCTATCGAAAGTATGGATGCATGGTTCATATCCTCACCTCACTTATTTGCGACGGAAAGACATCACAGGAATATAGGCCTATTCGTGGCGCCGGGTGATGGACATGCCCCAACCGCGCGGAAGGCTGGCTTGAGGTCAGTGCACGCGGTGCATATTGCTGTACCTTGCTATGAAGCGCTTATCTCATTTCCAGGATGCTTATAAGCAGCGTGCCATCTGTTCCCAACGTGTTGTCTGCACCTCGTGAGCTGCTTGGCTGCATACACTGCTCCGACAGCCTGGCAGTAGCGAATGATCATCGAGTCACGCATTCCTCAAACGCCTCACCCTGCTTCCAAACCATTATCCCCTGAAGTAGAGTGCAACTATTGACCTATTCTGCTCTATCCATCGCTTGGTAAGAGTCGTATCATCGTAATCGACCACGCATCTCATCTTCTACGCTTACCCAGATGATGCCCACGCCTATTCGACTGCGTCGCTTTTTCGGACAGCCCGCCAGTCCTGCTGATGTTCCCGAGGAGCTGTTCGACCTCGTCCTTAGCTTCTTCACCACTGAAGTCTTCGAAAGCGACTTAAATCATGTCATGGTCAACAAACGTGTCCTAAAGCAACTCTCTCTCGTATGTCGCCGCTGGGCCAACCTCACACAGCCGAAGCTCTTCCAGGAGATTCGTTTACGAGACCGTCAAGACGTCCATACATTGCTGGCTTTTGTTGCCGACCCGAAGAGCCGTGTGGCGAAACACATTGTCCGGATTCATATCTCGTTGTCCGTCGCAGAATTCCCATTTCAGCCATGGGTCCATACCGTCTGCTCAGTCCTCCTGTCAAAGCTCCCGAGCCTTGAAGTCGGTGTGGTCCTCGACATTGCTGGGCCATTGCCCATCAAGAAACGCCTGAGAGGCATCCATCAGTTCCTACCCACGTATTTTCCATTATCTTCCGCCCGCATCACTGAGATCAAGCTTTCGCTCATACATTTCACAAGCTTCAAGGACCTTGTCCATCTTCTCAGGGAAATGCCATGGGTTCAAACAGTCCATTGTGGCCAAGTCACCTGGGATTGCTCGTCTGATGATGAGTCTATGCCCGTGGCAACATCGTACCTCTCGAGGTGCAAGTATCTGGACGACATCGTTACGAAGTATACGATGACGAAATGCACGAACAACGGTGCTGCCGCTTGGTTATCCTGGCTCCTGGCGCCGACCTTTTCTAGTCGTCTACAACAAGACCATGCCGAGGCGCTGTGTCGTATCGCTTCTGCGTCTATAGCGAATGTGGATGTAGACAAATATCCGGACTTCCAAGTGCATTGTGATCGTCATGGCGATTCTTTTGGTGAGTTCTCATGGGTCAACAGTTGCAGTTGTTGATTGCAATCCCTCACTCTCGAATGACAGCATTCTGGGCAGAATGTAATGCAGCGAAATATACAACTCTCACGCCCCGCATATCTGTCTTCCTTGAGTTGCAGATGCCGGGGCAGCTTCGACGTGTGAGAGCCATAGTGCTAGAATTCGATGACGAACCTGAGTCGATCTCGAACTTCATCAAACACGGCGATTGGATCACTATTGACAAGCAAATTATGGACTTACCCGCCTTGGAGACCGTTCTGTTCACTTTCGAATCCTGCCATGATATACCCGTATTTCATAAAGAGGTGTTAATGGCCTCTATGTCTCGCCTACATCACGCACCTGCGTTGAAGTATGCGTTCAGGACGAGCAAAGGGCTTCAAGCTCCTGCAGCTTGTGCTGATGACGCCGTCAATGAGATTGGTATGCCCGTCATTACACATCTGAGAGCAATAACTAACTAGCGATTTAGCACCGGCAGTTAAGGATTGGAAAGAGCTCCTATGAGAATTCCTCAGTTTGCTAATAGTAATAAGCTTGACCCTGCACGCCGATAACCAACTGGATAGAATTAGATGCCGGGCCGCATGGAGGAGCGCTACACTGAAGCCCGAGGGAGGATTTCCTCAGATAATTCGCTTTCACGAAACACTAGAAACCTTACCGTACTGGCGACTCATACTTCGATGCCACCTTTCCCCTTTGTCCCATTCTCGATGTTATGCTCTTCCATTAGTTTCTAACAAGGAAGACAGTATGTCGCTGCGACAGTGAACTGCCAGTGCGCTCAAGCCAGTGTCTGTGTCGAGCCCTGTCATCGAGCGCTTGAATGCTAAACGTGGCCCGTGGGAATCCGAAGCAGTCCATTTACCGCCGCCGTCCGCTATTGTTCAACTGCTACGGTCTCTCTTACCAGAAACTCTTGAATTCGTGCGAAATAGGACGCTGTTAGTTATCGGTCTCGAATGTAGTGAACAGCATCTTGCTCAATGTTCAATATGTCGAGTCAGTTCAACAATCGGACCGAGTCTACGCGCTCACTTCAAGCCTGAGGTATGCTCACCGTTTGCAGTTCGCCGGATATCATGCTGAGCTGATGGCGCCGTCATTTCAGCAGGTCTCGTTCACATTTTGCCTGATGTTGGTCGGAATCTCTGAGACGATGTGGCGCTCGCTTTGTACTTCCGGTTTCGATGGATCTGGAACAATCATTACGTTGCGTCCGACCCCATTCACACCGAAGAGGTTTCTATCAATGCCGGGGGATGACTCGCATGCTATCCGGTGCTCGTGCAATGAATTTCCGACATTCCTTTCACACCGGTTGCAATAGTAGGTACGAACAAACAACGGCGCATTGCCAAATTGATAGTGCGCCGTGGTTTAAGAATTTAGGATTCAGAGCCATAAGGACGCAAGAGCATTTGCAACTCGAATCATATACGCACCCTTTGATGGTTTAAACCTGGTTATGCTGACTATGATTTTCTGAATTGGGTCGTTCTTTAGACATCGTCTCGAACAAAAGTTTAGACAGCACTCCAGGCCCAGCTCTGTACTCGTGGTTTACAGGTAGGTACAATTCCAAGTTCGACGCATCTCAACGTCGGTATTCACAAGATCTTCACGTGCAGGCCACTTGAGTTCTTTTATTCCATCGTTATGAACAGTTTCTGAAGTGAAGGTGTATATTCTAATCTATGAGTGCCGCTCAGAATCGCAGACTGCTTTCTCCTGATACATCTCAATCCAGCATGATTTTCAGTGGGGTTGTGGTCCTCTGTAGGCTTCAAATCCTTCCAGCTTGACATGGGTGAGTCGTGCATAAGTGTCTAACAAAAAATTGCTGACCAGGCCTGTTCAGAGGCTCTCATCTCTGCCCGGCTGCAATCAAGTTCTCTCTGACCGGAAAAGAAAATGCATGTGATCTCTCTGGACTAAGCTACCCAACGATGGATAACACAAGTACCGAACATTATTTTCTTCTGACTGTAGAAATTAGCTTCCCGTGAAGATGTCGAAGTGAGTGTTCCTCCTTCAACATCACTCCAATATCGACTAATTAGAGACCTTCAACGGCATCTGAGATCCCGGCTTCGGGCCGATCACAGTTGTCTTCTCGGTACCTTGTCTTTGTCAGAATATAGTGTTCCCAGTGTTGGTCTAGAGCCGCTGCATGTGCAACTAAACCGCGTATTTCAGCCATCATAATCGGACGACATGCTTTCGGCAGTTTCGTTCGTTCAGACTCCAATACGGTGTGATATTTGCTCCTCCATCTGACAGTACTGGTACTATTCAATTCATTACGAGTTCCAGGCACCATTTCCTCCTAACTTTCACTGCATAATGCTTCTATGCCCTTATCAACACCGCCTTCATTGGAACTTTACATCGTACGTATGCATCACTCGCAGCCTTGTGCTCATATCTGTATCAGTCCCATTAGAAAACGTCTGATGATGCGTCGTTCACACCGCTATATAACTGTAGTGGTATTCGCTACTAGATGTCAATATACTCAACAGCTCTAGTTTACTGACCCTCCACGCCATATGGCCCTGACACCTAGCCAGTTGGTTCTCGTTTCTGTCGTCCTTTGGGTCGGATGGAGGTTCGTTCGTCATCTTACGAAGAAGAATATCTGGGACAATGTGCCTGGGCCTATACCTCACTCATTCTTCACTGGTAAGATGTATGTTCTCATCAGAACCGCTCGCTTATTGATTATGTCTTCGTTAAAGGTGACCTTGAGCAACTCTTCCACCGCCACGAAGGTTGGGGATACATGAAAAGGCTGGAAGAGATCGCTTCCGTAGTGCATCTGCGGGGGCTCTTGGGTGCACGTATCCACGTATCCTTTCGGAATCAATCTGCGTTGCGCTTACCTAGATTCAGCAGTCCCGTATGTTTTTCATATCTGATCCTGTCGCGTTGCAACATATTATCGCGAAAGATGGTGTTCAATGTGATGTACCAGGCTGGGTCCGTTCGTATGTGACCATAACTTTCATGTCCCTTCCTGTACGTCTAGTAAAACTGACTTGAAGGTCTAATCAAATCATGTTCGGACCCGGCCTTCTAACCGTGCACGGCAAGTCTCTCCCTAATTGCGGTTTTTTCTCAGCTAACGGGATATAAATTCCAAGGAGCTCAACATCGACGTCAGCGCAAAGTGTTGAACACAGTTTTTTCAACTGAAAACATGCGCAAAATGACTCCCATGTTCTACGAGTTGAGCCGTAAGGTCAGTATTCGTGAAATATTAGGATATTTAAAACGTGTATCGCCGAAGAGACTGAGTAACTGCTTAGCTACGTTGTTCCCTGTCAGAACTAGTCAAGTCCTCGTCCAAAGAGATTGATGTAGTTCATTGGATGGGGCGTGCTGCATTGGAGTTCGTGGCTCAAGGCGGCATGGGTCATTCCTTCGATTCGCTGCAACCCTACGATGAAGATAAACATGTTGTTGGTAAAGCGATGAAAACTCTGGGGTATGTCTGACATGCTTTCTTTACTGTGCCTAGTTACTGATTGCTGAGTCTGTATTGCGGACGTAGCCCTTTACTTTTTGCCCTTCACTTCTGGAGGTTGGCATCAGAATTTCTCCAAGAGTTGGGGCCTCCAAACTTTCGGCGAAAGCTTGCTGACCTATTGGTTTCTGTCTTCCCCGACAAAAATCTGGGTCGGATGCGCGATGTCATTGACACCCTTGATGACGCGGCTCGTACTATATACAATGAGAGACTCGTTTCCATTGCGAAACAGAATGATGGGCTGGAAGAAAGATCAGAGGGAACTGATGTTCTCAGCATGCTACGTACGCAAGTTGTTCCCTTCCTCAATGTCTGCACCCTGATTTCCGTGACTCATAGTCAAGGCAAACGAACGCTCTGGAGAAGGAGAAGGTCTATCGGAAGCAGAAATCCTAGCTCAAATGTCGTGAGTTATGCGATCTGCCTAGTGCAAGTTTTTTTTTTTTTTTGGTAATTCTCTTTGTGGCAGCACTATGTTGTTCGCTGGTACCGATACCACTTCGAACGCACTTGGTCGCATATTGCAGGCATTAGCAGAGCACCCAGACGTCCAAAGCAAAGTCAGAGATGAGTTGAAATCTGCTCGTGACTATCGGGGTCAGGACATCCCGTATGATGAGCTCGTGGGATTGCCCCTTCTTGATGCAGCTTGCCGTGAGACGCTTCGGCTGTAGGTCCATTCAGCTCTGTCTGTGGCGGCTCTTCCTCACTCTAACGCGTGCAGATACTCACCTATCACTGTTGTTCCACGCCAGTAAGCTGCCATTGTTGACTCGTCATACAACTGCGTCTGAACTTGAGTAGGACCATAACTGACATCGTATTGCCTCTGGAGAAGCCCATTTGTGGTGTTGATGGTAACATGATCTCGGAGCTACCTATCCCGAAGGGTACGCTCTTGATGCCGAGTTATTTATCATGCAACACCTCGAAAGCGATCTGGGGCGATGACGCATCTGAATGGAGGCCGCAGCGTTGGTTATCGCCCCTACCAGCTACAGTACTTCAGGCGCGGATTCCAGGTGTCTACTCAAATCTGTACGCGGAGAGTCTTCATTTAATTTGCGTTTACTAAGTCATTTTATGTCCAGAATGACCTTCGGCGGTGGCCCTAGATCGTGCATAGGCTTCAGGTTCTCACAGCTCGAGATGAGTGAGCGCATTATCGGTATAAGCTGGCGATGAAAATCTGCTAATGTCCCGCGTAGAAGTTGTTCTGTCTGTTCTTCTCGAACATTTCTCGTTCTCCCTGACCGGCAGGAAGATTTTCTGGAACTTATCGGGTATCAGCTATCCGACAATGGATGAAAGCAGCATCGAGCCCTCCTTATATCTGAAAGTCGAAGCCCTTGACGCATGACCTGCGTGAGTAGTACAAGATGGAGAGAGCTGTCATCGAGTGTGTCAGCGTTGCGCAAAGGAGAAATTTCCTGCGTATTAGCCAATGTAGAATTATGTTCGCACTTCGTCTGAGCGACTGTACGCTTACGTCTTCAGAAGCTCCATGGCATTGTACCTTGTCTGAGGCCTTATCAACAGCGCGCGCATGACCATGAACTTGGCAGTTCGCCCTGAGCTATAGGAATGAAACAGATCTATGGTTCACTTCCCATGGCCAGGAGGAACCGGGATGGACCAACTTCCGCTGCGGTAACAAAATTTGGCGCGGAATTCTTTGTTTGGAAAAGACTGAGCTTTGACGCCCTAACGTTCTTGACTCTGAACCAACTCAGCCTCCGCATTTGCTGGCTCAGTCCTTCAGGCGAATCATGCGGGGATTCTGGCACAAGTTTTCCGTGTGTTGAAACAGTAAAGAAACGAAACTCCCAGGGGTGCTATAAAATGGTACATCTCCGCTCGATCTGTCAGCTGTCAGTCGTACGTTCGACATGCCTTTGTCGCTGATAATGAGTTCTCATACGGAAGATCCAGGGGTATTTGCAACTAAATGCTCCTTAGGTGAATGACAAATGCACAGGTAGGGTCGAAATTGTGGCTGCAGCCACCATTGTGGCGTCTCGCTGACCTTTGTGGCGTCGTGCTTTATGACTGCCACTGAGGTGATACGCGAGAATATCCTTGCCTCACTACGAGTTCAAGCCGATTATTTTGCTAATCGTCAAACTGCCACGGTAGCTGTCCGTGTATCCCGGGGGCATCACTTGATGAGAGCATATGCCAGTGGTTCAGGTACAGTTGTCGCTTTTGTCGACTTCCCGTATTGCACTAACCAGAATTTCGGGCGACTGAATACTACTAGCACAATCCGAGGCCCGCAAAGCCTGAGAAGCATACTCCAAACCCATCTGCTCTGATGTATGTGTGGATGAGCACAGCATTAATGCAGTCCTTAGACGTGTGTGACCTGACAACACAATGTCATTCCAGTGATATTTATTGGCTATAGCATGGGAAGATTGAGGCAGATGGCAGTCATTCTTTGACAGTTGGAGAGCAAACCTCTCACAAGATAGTGCTGTTCGTGCGTGCATGCACATGGGCACGGGTACGGCGTACTGTAGTTGGTATCAGTTGCTCATTGGTAGCATGGTCGCCTCATTGGGACCTGGGCTATTAGGTGAGCAGTATATTTGTCTGGCTCATCTGAGTATAAAGAATAGGTCTAGGAGGCGTGCAAACAAGTCTCTTCAAAGATATTCTGCCCACATCGTTCTTGTCGTGAACTGACAGCATCATGGACCCTTTCCGTGGTTTTCACGCTCTTGCACTCGTTGTCGTCTATGCAGTGACCATTGCCATCGCCGCTCCAGCCCCAAACCCATGCGATGTCAACATGCGCCGTACTGTCGACGTCGTTGATGGTCCCGGAATTGACAGTGCGTACACCCTGTACCATGGCTCGACTTCGCGTCTGACGCATCACAGGCTGCTTCATTTGATTTAGTCTGTCGCTGTGTGCAGCGGGTTCCACGTCCGCACTCAGCTGGTACGTGTACCAGTCACGTCGAACGGTTCCATTGATCTAATCGAATGGATGGTGCGAAGTGTATCAGCTTATCGTGTTTTTCACACTCGAGGAGGACGATTAGAGGCATTCAGGACCATCGTGCTACAGAAGTTGATGCTGTTCCTTGCTCCGTGCTCCTGTGAAACAGGAATAGGAATCTGCTGTGCATTATACATTACGCAAACTAGATATTGTAGAGTCTGAAAACCCCATGCCCAAAAGCTATGCTGATCCGCACGCATGGTACGACTGATAAGAAGTCGTCGGGGAAGCTTTTCACGGGGTTTGTATGATTTCGAGGCCGAACTGAGGTCTAGCGTGAAGGTTGCGGGTTTAGCTTCGTGCACATGGTCGACGATCGTCACATGTACGCAGTATGGCAAATCAGAGTCCAGACGGACTGTCCGAGTCAGCTTATACAGAGTGGTCCGGCTGCTTTTGATTTCCTGAGACCCACTTGGCTCGGAGATTGCGCTATATGATGGCATAGTATGCCTACTTACACAGACGAGTATACAGATAGCCCATCTTGCTATAAGATCCGCGCCTTTCATTCATCGGCAACTTCACCTTGCTTGACAAGGTTGTTCGTTTGGTGACAATTCGGGCGCTTGTGTGACACTTTTCCAACTCACTCAGCGCTTAAGTCTGCTCTAGACCGCCTTCGACTCGAATTTGGTTCTAAGGCCAATTTAGAATGAGCGCCTATCTAATCTCTGATCTATAATGTGCGCGCTTTTGATTGATGCGGTTTCCAGTTTATGCACGATACGACTGCATTACAGTGATTCAGCTAGCATTAGTCTCTTTTTTTCCCATCTTGTCCCACCATTACTTTGCTTGACAAGATTTCTCTGATCATCCACAATTCGGGCCGTTAGGAATCACCCCCTCAACTCACCGGAGTTTGCCGAACTTGTAGATCATCATCAACCGTAGTGTCGGTCGCTAAGCTAAAATGCCGGGCTCGAGTCCTCCCAGTGGCAAGTTCTGTTTAACTGCAATTATTGATAGTCCTATTTTCTACGGCGTTCTTATCCACCTTCATTATATTCCACCATTCCTGTGTCACCTTTTCTGGTTCTCCCGTTTATTATATTCTGTCATCAGTTCTGGATTGCACCCTATCCTCAACATTGAGGTTGTATTATTTCTCATTCTAGCGACAATTCTTGGATGTATTAGTAGTTAGCAGGCCATTATCACAAAATCCATTTCCGACCCTCTTCATCAGCGTCACCAGAAGGACCATCATATGTGTTATACAATCACCTGTGTTAACCAAGTAAAAATGGCAATTATGCCCCTAGTCGAGCAAGGTTGGAGCCGGCGCAGACGGCGCTTCCCAAGTTGGATTTGTTCGTGACATATGTGACATATGTCGCTTTTGCTTGCTCATTCGAAGTCTGTCATTCTATCTGTCATGTGCATAAACACACAGCGACCAGCCTTGTGGTAGTATTTCTGATAAGCAAATATTGGCAAAAGGTTCGAGGAGACTGTGGCGCTATGTCGTGAGTATGGCAGTATCTGGCATGCAAATGAATTGTCTTGTGTCGAAGGATGTCTATCTTTTGTCGCCTTATCGTCGACAATTACCTGCACTTCGCTGATAGGTAACCGGAGGGTCTCTTCGGGAACAACACGCGGCTCTCAGGGCAGCCAGGCTGACTAACTGTACATGGCTTTCGGGACTTCGACTCATAATGGGCAGATCTCCCACACGTAGCGGTGGCTATTGAGCAGGCGTATGAACATCGTTCACGATTCCCCCGGCGGCTCGGTGACGTTTCGAGTTGGCGGATGAGACATGCAGCTTGATAGGACCCAAAACAGCCTACTGAATGAACAGCAAGAAAATTTCCGAAAACTCACTATAAATGTCGAGAAGTCCGTCAGGCCTGAACTGTACACTGAACTCTGCTCAGCGAAACTGTAACACTATGAATGCACTTCGCCTCCTCCACGCTTTCGCCTTCGCCATCGTCTCTGCGGCGTTACTTGTGAATGCCGCCGCATCCGATACCAACGACCGTCGCACTGTCGAAATAACCGATGGCCCCGGCGTTGACGGTAAGCATGAATTCCAAAGGCGATTTCCACGTACCATCCTAACGATAGCATTGTAGGTGGCGTAGTATAAGTCGCGCAAGGAACACACAACAGAGGTACAGTTAGCCAGCGTGATGAATCGGTTCCAAAATCTAACAACTTGAATGCGCGCGCCTGCCATTCTTGATAGGACTAGGCTGGGGATCACGATGGATAATGCCACTGGCGCAGTGGGTTGGGTTAGCCTTGAATCATGGCAATCACCATCCCGATACCGAGTTGTAGACGTATTATTTGCAGAGTCTTACTATGCTTCAGCAAGTCGACAAAGAATGAGTAGTTGAACTGCATAAGGATTATTTTCCTCTGGCTCGTTTTCTACTTCAAATGTCAGAAAACAGAGCCTTACCGCACGGCCTTAGACTCGCACCTACCACTGAGATTAATATTGTCTACAACCGTCTATATTGTGCGCAGAATACTGTCGATAAGCCTGCAAAAGAAGAGCTATGTCACCTATCTTTCCATACCTGCGGGGATCTGGTTCACCTTCCAGTTGCTCCGTATCCCTTACGTTCACATTGAGAGGGGGTAGTAGACAATCAGCTCCTGCGCCGAGACGGAGTGGTCATCAAATATCCACATGAGCATGTCAATGGCACTTACCTCGCGAAAATCCAGCACTCCAGACTCAACGATCTTCCTCATGAACACATTCGGCGCTCTGCAGGCTGTTTCTGTCGTTATACATATAGTTGATATCACCTATAGAATCTAGAAATCCCGCTCAGAATTTATACTTGTTCGCACGTAGTCCAACCGATACGATGCGGTCGGAAAAGCCATGTTCATAGGATTTGGACCTCGTGCTGAAATTGTGGCTGCAGATATACCCTCAGGCATATGGCTGACGATCATCAGATGTGCACAGTATGGTAAAGTAGGCTGTGCGAGTTGGTTTGCGCGGGATACATGCTGATTTCGTTGAGCGTGAGAATCGCCCTACGCAGGCTAACTTACACGGATGCGCATTGTAACCTGCATGCTAAGGATTTGTATTCTTCTAGACCGCGGATAATGTCTGCTCACTGACATGACAGTGACATAAGGCATTCGCAGAAGCTCTGATTTGTCAATTCAAAGTCTGAATTGCTATCGGCCATGGCTGTGCACGCTCGGGACTGGCGATTGTACCCGACTCCTATAAGTAGCGATAGTTATTGAGTATGCAGACGGAAATCGCCCACGGTCTTCACGGCGCCTTCGGCAGATCAGTAGCGTCCTGACATGGCGGATAGGTCATACAACTTGCTAGGATCTGGAATAATGAGTGCTGAGTGGAAGGAATTCAGCAGCTCACTATAAAAGCCTCTGAGAGAACGAAAGAGAACATAGCACTCACTCTACGCCGTGAAGAGCTCTCTGCAGGAGGCCTATAACATCATGAACGCGCTTCGTCTTCTCCATGCTTTTGGTCTTATCATCGTCTCTGCAGCGGCACTTGTGAATGCTACTGCAGCCTCCTTCGACGTGAAAGATCGTCGTGCTGTCGATTTGACCGATGGCCCTGGTGTCGATGGTGAGCAGAAAATAGATGGCTTCCACGTATCATTCTCAACGGCGACATTGTAGCTGGCAAGGTATAATCCCCCGAATGTATGCAGGAGAGGTATGGTCGTTCGATGCGATAGATCAGCTTTAGAATCTGACAACCTGGATGCGCTTGCCCAACCTCCTTGACGGGGCTAGGTTGCGGATCACCATGGATAGCGCTCCTGGCGCAGTCGGTTGGGCTATCCTTGCATGATAGTCGTTAGCGTCCCGATACCTAGTTACAGCCGAACGAATTGTAAAGTCTTACTATGCTTCAGCAAGTTGTCGTATAATATGAAACCATGTCTTATGCTCTCATATCGAAATAAATGCTAGTTGCGCCCCCTTGTAGTCAGTGTCTCGGCAGCTCTGTGTGGGCATGACCGTGGACGGAAGGCGGACCAACCTGTGCTACGGTGAGATCGACGCTTGCATATTAGAGAACACCTTACGTGGAAGTAATCAACTGTACTGCCAGGCTGATCTGCTGCAGCACGCCCTCAACGAAGTACCTTCCCTCTGTCTTGGGGTCCCCACCTCGGATGCGTCGATATGTCACATCTGCTTTCGCTCACTGGTTGTTCTAATACGGTTCTGCACGGTAAAGTCGCAAACGTTTAGCAAGATAGGATGACGAATATCCACCAGGCGTCTTCCTCGGTGGCTTCGTGCGCATTTTGTTAGGCTTTTTAGCATGGGTGGTGAGGGTAAGCGCGATTTCAATGCCGCTACAGATCCCATATCCTAGTGTACTATTGCATACCATGGCATCTAGCTTGAATGAGTTCCAGATGCAAGATACTACGCTGCTCACCAGGCATGCATGATTATGTTGTATCATCGTTGTCTAACCATCTTTACACACGTAGCACGGGGCTGAAAACGGCTGCGTCAATGTACGATACTACTCAGGTGGAAAGATGTCGGTGTCTTTAGTTCCATGTGATCTATAAAGCAAATGGCAAGTTTTTATATATATAAGAGAATCAAATTGGTACTGAAGGCTACCATACCTTCAATCCTTCACGAACTCGAGAACGCTGCAACAAAAGCCATGAGATCGTCTCCGTCTTCCATACTCTCACGGTCCTCGGACGTATCTGTCACCTCTTGACGCGTGCACATGAACATCTGTTGTGGGCCTGCACGAAAGGGACTCAGCTTGGCAAAGAAGTTCTGCCTGCAATTCAGATACAAGAACTGTGCCGCACTGTTCATCTATGTCGTTTCCATCTATCGCCTGCGTCTGTTGATCGATAATCCTGGTGTGGCATCGCCTTGATGTACGTTTGACAGATAGCTTGCTGCGGGAACGGCGACATTCAGGCGGGCTTTGTGGCGTCGCATATATGGACACTGTGTGTTGTAAACATACTGTACTGCACAGACTTGTTATACCCTAAATTTGTGTCTGCTAGATCTCAACAGGTCAAGAGTGAAGACATTGCAGGAGAAGCTCGATCACTTACTCTTCAGGTACAACTCCCCATCATAGCGCCTCGGCTACAGTCTGAGCTCTTCGGGGAGAGCTGAGCTGAGAAGCTCTCGAATTGCAGGTGCTTTGCGTTCGACTATTGGAGAGCAAACCTCTCACACGATGGTAGGGCCCATCTGCACATGTATACGATCATGATACAGCTGATTATCAGCCCCTGACCTGAGCAGTGGGCATTCTGCAGATCTATTGGTCTTTCAATTAGCATCTAGAAGATCACCCAATGTATGAACGTACCTATCGAGTCTGGCACACTATAAAACGAGACTCTGAGAGTACCAGGTCTCACTAACGCTCCCACAGAGCCACTCAAGTCCCAGACGTACAGTAACATGAACACTCTCCGTACCATTCTCACCTTGGCTCTCCTCCTCGTCAACGCGGTAGCCCTTGCAAATGCTGCACCGGCTCAGTCTGACGCAGACGAACGCCGAGTGAACACTGACAAAGGGTCTGGGGTTAGCGGTGAGTGCAAATTATCTGATAACGCTGAATTATGAGATCTGATATCACGCAGAGGTATTCATTTGATCATGCTTTTGAACGAAGGAGATTCCACACACACCAGGTATGTATCGTCACCATCTTACAAAATTCTGCAACCTAATGGCGCGAAGCTGGGGATAGCGATCATGAAGACCTGTAGGAGAACCAAACCGATGCAGTAAACCCAACAGTTATAGCTAGAAAATTACTTTGCATTATGTCTTCGTCAGAGTTCGTCGAAGTCGAGTGACGGAGCTGTATGAGATCCCGCTTGGTCCTGAGGCAATACATTCTATTATCGAGGCCACGCGACCGTTCTGGAATAATTGCGGCAATCAGAGTACCTCAATGCGTATACAGGATGTTCGTAAGACGGACGCGCAGCATCGCAATTAATCAGAGTTCAAGTTCCAAGACCGGTGCCATGTATATTCTGGCATCACAGCTTCCACTGAGACTCGAAGTATAGATTACTGTGGAGACACAACTGCTTGAACCGTCTGGATCGCATCTGAGCATAAAGGAACATACCAGATGATACGACGACTAGAGCTCTACTACACGGATCCCATCCTTGTCGACGACCTTCACAAGATATTTACCGGGGTCAACAACCAACCGCTTGGATACTTCATCGACGCATCTCCGCAAAACGGCAAGGCCCTCCTCAAGAGTCGCTTCTGGATCGTGGTACCTGCAACACGCCGTGTCAGAGTTTTCCAGGTCTCGCATGCATACTTCGAAGTGTCAATACGGACCGATCGAGCAAACTGAGTGCAAAGTAACTTCCGTATCCGTGTGCAGCGAAGGGAACTTCAGCAAGTGTGCCGAGATAGTCGATCCAATACAGGTGCGGTGTGTAGGTACCGGTGTCGTATCCCCCCAGCAAGAGGTTTACAGAGTATGGGCTGCGTGAACGAAGCGAGTCTGCAAGTTCACGTCTAATCCATGAGGCGGCTGAGGGCGGCTGCAGTGGGTAGATGTTTCGTATGTGGTACAGGCGGAGGTTACGCTCGATGTACTCGGCGAATTGCACGGTGTCACCTGTCAGATCTTGAGCATATATTACTCCTACGCACGATGTAAGTTACACACCAGGCTCTCCGGAAGTAGACATGAGCAGGTGTGGGCTGAGTTCCTTGATTTTGTCTACGTCCGTCTTGACCTTGATGATGGAGTGTACCGCGGACATATCAGCAGCAAGTAGGACATAACCGTTTCCTGTGAGTGCAAAGGATACTTCCATGGTCTATATGACGAGAAAGACGGCGGTGGCGAGTGAGTAGCAGGAGAAAGGTTGAAAGTCGAGGTTGAGGTCAAGGTTGAACTGAAGGGAATAGCTCGACGCGCGTACCGACGACCAAGACGCGTCACGCATCGGCAAACTCCGAAGTAACGCTTGACTGACCATTGCTAGCGTACCGTGACGCTGCTGTATTCTTTCCACCACAGTCTACTCTGAATCATCCTTGGAGAGTTCATCGGCTGTTGACGCGACTGTCTCGAGTATTGATCACATCGAAATGTCTCAAAGCCATGAGCTCAAATCGCGGCGGAGAAGCGATTACTCCTACTTCCTCAGTTATCGCACTCGCTGGTAAGCCTGTCTTGCTGAGACTAATTGCACGTTGATCTCACCCCCAGCATGCAGGAGTGATAACGACCAGTACGCACACATAAACAATTCAGTGTACTACCACCTCTTCGACTCCGTCGTGAACACATATCTCATCAAACACTGCGGACTCGCGCCCCCTGATTCCCCATTGATTGGCCTTGTTGTGTCGTCCTACTGTAACTTCTTTTCTCCGCTGTCCTTCCCTGCCGTTCTTGACCTTGGACTACGCGTCACTAAACTGGGCACAAGCTCCGTCACATATGAGGTGGGAGTGTTTGAGGAGGGTAGCGATTCTGTGAGCGCGGTAGGCGGGTATACACACGTTTTTGTCGATAATTCCACTCGCACGAGCACAAGTATCGACGATAGGACAAGGCTTGGCCTACAAAAGTTGTTGGTGGTCGGTGTACCACAAAGCAAGCTGTAGCCGATGCTTGCCATATACGGCGAAGGTGCGCCTTTTCCACGGCCGTCGGCGCCTCCACGTGCGCAGAATGATCACGTGAACTCATGTTCAACTACCGCGCGCTTTGCCTCCCATTCTTCCTCCTCACCTTTTCCACTTTCCTGTCCCTCCTCTATTCGACCTGAACCTCTATCTACGCGTAAAAGTACCAAATATACCCGATCACAATGGCATTTGCTCCAAAGACACCTTCACACCGCAGGTCGCGCTCAGAAGCAAAAACACCGCTAACACCGTCCCTTATTTCTGGTATCAATTCTGTCAGCTTAGCTTCAGGTGCTAAGTACAAACAGGCACAGGCAGATATTTCGAATCCTTTTATCTCTTCCAGTAGGCCCTCGTCTACAAGGCGCACTCGTGCTGTGTCGATAGGCCGTCCTACGTCGAGTCGACCTGGTTCTCCCGTCAAACGACCCACCAGTGGTTCTATCAACGTGACCGAGAGCCTCCAGAAGCAAGCCAGCACTGGACTTATTAGGAAGGGCGGAATCGAGAGTCGACTGGAGGTTGTTACGCGTGATTATGTGCCACCACCGAAGACGGAAAAGAGGCGCTCGAAATCCCAACCTGCGGTGAGTACTGTACGACCGGGATGGCATTTATGCAATCTTACGTTTTTGGGTTCAGCGGGATACGCGAGATCGCTTCATTACCACCCGCGATACTACAGACGATGTAACTGTGTCCCTCGAGGCGTTGTCTATCAACCCTCAAGGCTCGCCAGGGCATACTGCACGCCTAGCGGCAGCAACTGGAGTACCAATAAACCGTCGTGTCCTCTCCTACTACGAGCCACCTCCAACGTCATCCTCAGATACACTGTTGGCCCAGCAACGTGAACTTGTCCGTCCACTGTACGCCCGCCCAGGTGCTTTGCCGACGTCAACTTCCGCGTCGACTAGCAAAGCGCGCAAGATACCTACACAGCCAGAGCGTGTCTTGGATGCTCCCGGAATCGTTGATGACTTCTACCTCAATTTGATTTCGTGGAGCAGTCTAAACATTCTAGCGGTTGCACTGGAGGGCAGTACGTACGTCTGGAAAGCCGACTCAGGCGAGGTCGTCCATCTCGGTGATGCGCCTGAAGGTCTCTATGTGTCCTCCGTGGATTTTTCGAACGACGGTCAATTCCTTGGCATCGGTCTTGGGAACGGCACTGTTGAGCTGTGGGATGCCGAGACCCAGCAGAAACTGCGTACGATGCCTGGGCACTCAGCACAAGTCGCATGTCTATCTTGGAACTCTCACATTCTGAGCTCGGGCTGTGGAGATGGCAGCATCTGGCATCATGATGTGCGCGTGCCAAGACATAAGGTTGGGGAATTAATTGGGCATCAAGGGGAGGTCTGTGGTTTGAAATGGAGGGAAGACGGCGAGCTGTTGGCGAGTGGTGGCAATGACAATGTCGTCAATATTTGGGATGGACGTATAGGCGATGTGTCGTCTAGCTCGAGGGGTGCCGCTCGCTGGACGAAACGGAATCATACAGCTGCAGTGAAGGTTTGTTTGATCATGATAACTTCATTTTACGGATTTGTACTCAAGCCCAATCCTGACAGGCCCTCGCCTGGTGTGCATGGCAACCATCTCTCCTTGCCACCGGTGGGGGTACAAATGATGCCACCGTACACGTCTGGAACACGACTACCGGCGCGCGGCTACACTCGCTCACTACGCCTTCCCAAATCACCTCACTCCAATGGTCGCCGCACCGCAAGGAATTCCTCACGACCCATGGTTACCCGACGAACGCTGTCATGGTCCACGCATACCCCTCGCTGGAGCGCGTGTGCGAGATCCGCGACGCACATGACTCGCGCGTGCTCTGGAGTGCGTTGAGTCCTGCGGGCGACGTTGTTTGCACGGGTGCTGGCGACGAGAACCTTAAATTCTGGCGAGTGTGGGAGGTCCCGAAGGAGAAGCGGAAATCAAAGGGTAGTGAAGGGAAGGAGCACAGTAGGACGTATAGTGGGATCTTGGCTATCCGTTAGGGATAAGGAATGTCGTCTGGTATTTTTTGGTATCGGTCATTACGTACTACACGTCTGGAGAGTTCATCTAAGTAAGAGTACACGTTATCCATCCATGTTTTGTGCATATCGGTGGTCTGAGGTTATCTGTCCAAAACGATTACGCCACACTTATCTCGATCGTGGGCGCATGATCGCCGCGGCTCTCGAGGTACTAAAGATATGAGACCAATCGATGTGACTATCTCCGCCTCACCGAGTCAACCTCTCTTTGACAATCCCACAACTCAGGCATGGAGTTCAAGCTGACACCTCAACAGACCGCTGTGTACCTGCGCACCTTGCCCGCTATCCGCGAGCGATGCTCTCGGGTGTACGAGCTTGCAAAGGAAGGCAAATTGCAGTATTTTGACTACCATCCGGAGAAGGAAGATGCAGCAGCGTCCTTCTGTGTGAGCCTGATGGAGGTTTGTGCAGTCTCCTCGCGTAGTCCGTGATGGGAGCTCTGACCTCCTAAATACAGCGTGACTTTGGATCGAACTTCGCCAGCGTAAGTGTCCGCGCGTAGTCCTGGAGAACTATGCTCACACATGACTTACTTAGATACCTCCTCATGGACGTTGGAGGCATTTGGATGCAGGTCGGCCTCGTGTGGAACCACTGGTAGCGAAGTGGAAGGCGTCGGCAAACCCTCCAGATACCAAGGAGATCTGCAGACGTCTCATAGACCTATTCCTCGTTTCCGTACTGCTCGATGCCGGAGCAGGTAACTCTTGGGCATATGTTGAGTCTGGATCGAACCTACGGTTCAGTCGCTCAGAAGGCCTTGGCGTAGCCAGTTTCAACATGTTTGAGCAAGGTTTCTTCTCAGGGTCCAAAGAGAACCCTTATCAAGTAGATGGCAAGTAAGAACTTCTCGGTATCGAATCACTCTCTGACTGTTGCGTTGTAGCGGAAGGACTGGCGCGGGTGACTGCCGAACGTACTGCATCAGCTATGCAGGTCAGCGCCTCTAATCCCATGGTGGGCATCGAAGGTCGCTCGTCTCTGCTCAAGAACCTGAGCATAGCCCTGAAAGAGAGCCCACGATTCTTCGGCGCGGGAGCCAGACCCGGGAACCTTGTAGGTACGTAAACACACGCGGGATGTGCTCAGTACTCTTATATATCATATACCAGACTTCCTGGAGTCAGAGTCTATCGCCGATGGCGACACCCGCCGTGTGCCTGTCGCCTCTCTGTGGGCTTGCCTGATTGAAGGGCTCTCCCCTATCTGGCCTCCTACTCGCTCCACGTTGGGCGGCGTAGCTCTCGGTGACGTTTGGCCCTGTGAGGCTCTCAGGCCAACGGCAGTAAACGAGGGTGACGAGCTCGTGCCATTCCACAAACTTACTGGCTGGATTACATACAGCCTCCTCGAGCCACTTCAGAAGGTGATGGGGTGGAAGTTCGAGGGCTTGGAAGATCTCACTGGTCTTCCAGAGTATCGGAACGGTACAACTTGTTTCCCTAAACGTATCGTCGATTCGCTCATCGTTCCATAGGCGGACTGCTCGTGGACTTTGGCGTGCTCACCTTGAAGCCTGGTGCTCTTCCGACGTCGTTGTATCCAGATCCCGAGTCAAACATTCCTCGGCTACTTCCATCTCATCCGGCCATTGTCGAATGGCGTGCGATGACCGTTATCGAACTGTGCGTATTTCCTCCGACCGGGTAGCATGTAATGCTAACAGACAAAGCAGCGACCGCATCGCGGACGGCATTCGCACGAAACTCGGCCTTTCAAGAGAGCAACTGTCCCTTGCGCAGGTGCTGGAAAGCGCAACTTGGAAGGGTGGACGGGAAATCGCGAAACAGAAACGTCCAGCTACAGGCGGCCCTCCCATCGAGATCGAAAGCGATGGAACTGTGTTCTGAACGCTGCGCAAACAACGGATAATGTGCAGATAAACAAGTTGGAGTGCAAATTTACACGATACTTCGACAGCAATGTAGGGTAACGATACAACAGAATTCCGAATAGAGTATAAGTACGGTGAAATGTCCTGGATATCCAATGATGAGGCTGTCTCTACAGTTGACGTAGGTGCCGAGCTAGTCTGACGGTGAGGACGAATGCCACAGCCGCAGCAATCCCGCCCAATCTATATTCGTCTCTGTCAGCATAAACGAAGTGGAAACCATTGGCGTTGACCTACCGGAAGACGACTGCGTAAGAATTGGGCCCGCTGCCTTGCGCACTAGGCCCTTCACGTAGGCGGAGGTCCGACACCATGGAATCAGACATCAGCTGTGTGCTGTTGACAGGAGTGTCGTCGCTATACTGGGGCTCTGGCAGTCGAGGGCTCATGATAGCAAAAATGACTGATGAGATCCCCGTAATGAGGAATTGAGGGATGACCACGAAGATATTGTGAATACCCTTTCCAGTGACACATTGTAAGCAGCCCAAGGTTGGGGGGCAGTTCAGCAACTCACCATGATGGTGCCAGCCTTTGCAGCAAGACCGCCACCGCGTCGAGGCGTTCGCCCGCTATCGTCCTCGGCATCATGGCTTGGCCCCGCACCATGACTGACATTAAGGTAACTCGTCCGTGCGGCTGCGTTGTGCATCAGCGCGTCCAACTTTCCGCGCTCCGGCTCGTCATCCATAGAGGCAGAAGAGCGGAAGGATCTAACCTCGTCTTCTAGCTCCTCATCTTCTGCATCGCCAACGAGAAACTGTCGTTCGTGGTCTTGCCCTTCTTCTTCTGTGACAGTGTTCCTATGAGAACGCGTGTCGTCGAGCAGTATGGACGAAGCGTCTTCTGCTTCTGCCTCTTCCGACAGTATAGCTTCAGCGAGCTATGATATAGCGCCAATGAAATCTGTCCGAAAAAAAAGCCTAGAAAGCTCAAGCTTACCAAAGTGAATGGGGCCCATTGAGTGATAGCCCACGAGTATCCCGTTAGAGTAGTGAAGATCGTGGCGCCAACCACGCCCGAATAGAAGCTGGACAAGTCACATCAGAACATGCACTTTGAAATGGGAGTATAAGCTAACTCACAATGTAGCAAACATACACACTGCGAACAGCAGATGCGATGCTGCCCACAAAGACGCTAGGTGGACCTTCAATTTGTTGAACCATCTGACCCATATACTCTTAGGCTTGGCAGAAAGCCTGTCCTGCATGTGCTTGCGACTTGCCGCCTCCGCAACAAAGAAAGGCATGATGATGTTGGCCACAAGACTCAAGATAGAGCTGTAGAACATGGCTCGAGACCCCAGCCTTGTACCTTCTTCGAATACGACATTGGAGTCCGCGTCCGGGTGTGCACGTCTGTGCAGTTCCGCGATGAACTCAGTGGTATTGAAGAGCACCGGAAACCATCCTACCCAGGCACTGACAAGCGTTATGAGTGAATTTCGAGATAATCGACAATGCAATATTGATATACTGACAAGAATTGTATGATACACTGTAAAGAGGTTAGCGGGAAGATTCAGGAGTAGATATGTTACGGCGCACAATCTGCATGATCACGGATGGCAAGGTTCGCGCACACTGCCAAAGGTCCTTGATCTCTTTTCGGAACCCTTTTTCAGAACGGCTACGGTATATGCAGAAACATGTCAGGCACACAGATGCGCTTGTCAGAAAGGGACGCACTTATTCTCAACTACGACCTTCTCCTTGGTGCAGTAGGCCGTAGCTCCGTGAGTGAGCACCAGCAGGAAAGCGCCGACAACTGACAACACTTCCAGCTCGGTGTCGCCAAGGAAAGGCAATATTTTCGTCATATCGACATTGCCGCTGCGCTCGTGGAGTCAAGCATCAGACAAGGATGATGAACAGGTGACTTACACGAAATATCCGGCAACACTCCCAATGCCAAGCATCCGAGCGGCCCAAGCATTTCCATCTGGTTGTTCAGAAGGTGGCAATATGTCAACCAACAAAGCACGATCCACTGCTTGCACTGTGCACTCTCGCGTTAATAGGTCCATGCACCGAAAACAGCCCGTGGCGCCTTACCAGCGTTTATGGAGAAATCGATGGAGAATATGGCTACAATAGCTAGCCATATAGTCAGGATGTCACACTAGACGAGGGGGGATAAGTATATAGCATGACTGCCCCTTGTGGCATAAACTCACAGCTATCGACCCCGGTCGCGTGAATATAGAAGCGAACGGCCTTGTGAAGCCAAGCAAGAGCATGCCTGCAGTGCATATCGCAACGCCGCCGAGCATGTACGGTCTCCGACGACCAAACCTTGATTTCGAATTATCGGCGAGCACGCCTACAGACGTGGGTTATGATTGATCGCATACGGGAGTGAAGGACGAACCGATGAGGGGCTGGACAACCAGTCCAGATATAGGGCCGGCCAGAAACACCATAGCCACGGCAGACTTGGACAGTCCAAGTGAAATCAGGTACGGCGTGCCTTCAGAGTTGTGAGGTCGAACGATACTTGCGGGAAGTTGTTAGTGCGCACCATATGACATCTCAACGGACCACAGCACTTGTACGCCTAATAGTCCAATGCTCAGCACAGGCAACTGGAGGAACTTCGGTCCCAGTATCTTCGAGGTCCCTGCTAGATGGACACCATCGTTCTGTGCGCCCCCATCCTCGGCCACTGGTAATGCAGAAAAACCACCCGTCATGGAGGACCGTGTTTGGTGAATCTTGTGGGTATCATATATTGGGTAGACCTTGAACTACTGAGAGTGTATTACAGCGTATTAGATGCGAAGCAGGTCGAAATGAGGGTAGAGTATTATGACCGCTTTTCGCGTAGAGGTCGTGGTGCAAGTCGTGAACAGCGACCGCCGCTCAGTGCGTAGCTGAGCGTCAGGGACGAGCGCTACGCGGAGGCAGTGTCGCGTGAACATCGCGTGGAGTCGGCGTCTATCAACGTGTTCGGTCGGAAAAGGAAGTCGACGTGGTTCAAATTGCGTCTGGAGGATCTCTCTCGCCTCCTCAGCTTGTCCTGAGTATGTTCGCGACTTGAATCCCATAAAGCGTCCTCATTTGCATGATTTTTTGACCTCGAAACATTCACCCAGCGTCCTCGAGGGACCATCGTCAACGTCATGTTCGCATATATCTTTGATCCGTTGATGGAGGACACGTTGTTGATACCAATTTCGGGAAGGGCTGTTAGGCCGGAAACATCGTGTTATCCGTGTGGTCTGAGCCTCTCCGTGACGGACGACGGTGAATCTGGTCTGCGGTGTTCTCGGTGCCCAGTTCCATCTCCATCCTCGTCTTTTTCCCTTTCTCTCCTCATCTCTCAGGCTCGGTTTATCTAACCTGCCATGACCGTCACCACTCTTGCTTCTATCTCGCTGCTTGCGCTGGTCGTGACTGCCGCTCCCCTCCCAAGCCCTAATGATGCCTCCCAAGTGTAAGCACTCCCTCTCTCGTCATCCCGTGTCAACGCTTTGACTGATCGACAAACCGGTTGATCGTGGGCGAAGCAGTGAACGGCTATCATTGGCTATCCAAAACACCGCTCAAGCTTTAATGCAATCGCATTTAGGGTGAGCATGATGCATTGCACCTCATCGCCTGCACGGGGACGAGTGACTGAATCTTATGTCCTTTCCGCAGGCAGACACCCAAGTGCTCAGGTTGCGAACAAGGCTCCGAACCGTCCATTCGTCTCGCGTCTGTAGAGGAACCTCACGACGTCCTGCCCAATCTTGCCGATGTCGATGCAGGAAAAGATCTCCTTTCAATCGACTTCGCGGACTCACCGCAGGACGAGAACGTACCTGAAGAGGTGCAGGATGTCTCAACCCCTGCGGAAATTTTGGATGCTGCGGAGCGCGTTTCTGCGGACGTTGAATCGTCGATAGAGGTCGCTGCTACTCCTGCATCCGATGTTTCTAACGGTGTCGTGGTCGTGAAGCCGAAGTTCCCTGCGCTGTCTCCCCGTCAGATTACCTACAACCTCACATGTGTGACTTTGGGAGTTACTGTGGGGTGCATCTTCGGGCTGTTGTACCTGAAATACATGTTAGGGTCGTCGAAGCGCACAGTTCCTGATATCGAGGCCGCTTCAGACTCGAAGATCCCAGGAAGTTTGGATGACGAAGAAATCAGTTCGTATGGCGACGAGAAGAAGCAGCTCGTTGTTGTCGACAGTCAGTCTTCGCACCCCGATATGGATTCCTGCAGTGACGAGGAGAAGCGTGCTTTGCGAGCGGAATACGCACCATCCGAGGCGGACGATTCTTCTGACGAAGACCTCGACGAAAAGTTCGTCGATGCAGAGGAGCCTCCTGTCCTCTTGATTGATACTTCCGTTCCACCGGTTCCAGAAATCGTCGTACAGCAGCATCCCGACCCAGAGTTACTTCCCCTCCCCACCGCCCGGCCTTCTACTCCTTTCTGCACTCCCCCGCCTACGCTTGCTGCTCCCTCCGAGGATGGCCGCTACGTCATCCCCGAAGGGTGATCTTGTCTTCTCCTCTGCTGCTCTGACTCAGATCGATCCCACTCTCTGGAAGAACGCGCGGGAATGGGACCCATCTCGCTGGTCGGACCCAGAGAGCTTCGCGCAGCAGGCGTACAAGCAGTACGACGATGCCGAGGGCGCAAAGGTCGACTTCGGTTTCGGTCTCGTGAGCAAAGGCACAGAGAGTCCGTACCAGCCATTCGGCGCCGGCCGTCATCGTTGCATCGGCGAGCAGGGGAGTATATTGCTACCTTTCCTGAGATACCTATCTGACGTTCGCTCTAATTACAGTTCGCGTACCTGCAACTAAGCACCGTCATCAGCACTCTTATTCGTCAAGTCGAGCTTAAGCTTGGTCCTGAGGGCTTCCCCTCGCCCGATTACACGGTGTGTGCTTTGCCCTCTCATATATTTGAATAAGTCGTGATTTGCTTTGCAGACGATGATCACGCTGCCCAAGGCGCCGCGTAACATCATGTACAGGCGCAGGAAGTTTGACTAGTGGAATACGGGGTCGAACTCTAATGTTCTATACCATAGAAAGTATTTTTACATTGTATAATGGATATCTGTGCTGTAGATTCCTTAGGTTCAATCACAAAATTCTAACTGGGATTGTGATATGCTTGGAAGGTGTGTCGAGGTTGACAACGAAATATCACGCTTGCGCATGTCAGAGTTCGCCTTTGATACGTGCAGCAGCTGAAATTATAGTTCAGTACCTGGGCGAGCAGTAAGCTGAAGGATCGTACCTTGTTCAGCGATAGCGTACACCGTGGCTGCAACGTACGTACAGTCCAGTAAGTATGCAAATCTCATATGAAGGCGGAGCACTTACACTGCGAATGACCGACGAAATGCAGCGGCACCACGGAGAGGTCGGCCACACGTATGTTTGACGTCCCGTAGACCTGTCAATGATGGTTGCTCAGCTGCAGCACTTCACGGTAGAAATGGGAGTTCGGAAGCATCACCTTCAGGTTATGATCTACTACGCCGCCCTTGTCTCTTGGCAGCATCGAACATGTTCCGACCGTGTCTGTTCAAGGACTTCATGTCACTACCGGCCCGTACGACGCGGGGTTCCACTCACGCCATGTTGTTCTGCACATACTCTTGATCCAATCTATGATGAGAAAATGATTCAGTAATTCACTGCCCGGGGCACCCATCACACCGTGGTGGGCACCGTAATGCCATACGTAATACGCACCTCGCAGCTGCTCGTCTGTTTGGACTTCAGGACCAGGTTGTATCTCATAATCTACGAGGGTGGAGTCAACACACTAAACACAAAGCTATCCACGACGTACTTACCGATGACCTCCTTGATAGGCGACATTTCTCCCAACTTTCTAGCGAACTTCACTGCTTCGACATACATGTCTAAGTCTGTATGCGATGTACAGTAGTTTACTATGCTGATGCGATTGGAAAGAACATAAATTTACCGATCTCCTCTTCGAAGTAGTGGGGATCGATTCTAGACGACTGAAGCGGATCGCTGGATGTGACATGCTGCAAAAAATGTTTCAGAATGATCAGATCAATAGGATGACCATAATGTCTTAGCTCACAATGTTTCCCCGTGAAAACAAGTGGTTCAGGACGACCGAGAAGCTGATACGCCTGTCCCCTTCTCTCGAGTCCGAAAGTGCACCTTATCACAAGCACCCCAGTAAGCTCTCCTCGTCTCTGTTTTTGCATAAGGTTCTCACCGAAAGGCGGGATATAGATAAATTCAAACGTCGGGCGACGAGAGCCAGGCCGAAAACGTTCCGCTAGCAATTTATACTGTTCACGTCTCCCTTGCAGGATTGGATCGGTTGCGTTCGCATATTTAGATGCAAGCTGCTTCGCCTTCTGGTATATAGACTCGACATTCCCGGAGATGTCTTCTAACGACGCGAAGAGGAAAGGCGTACACCAGAAGTCGATGTTGTGGTCTTTGAGGCTATCTTTAATCCCTGCGGTCAGGACACCCTGATGAACGTCATATAGAGGCGGGATTGACAACGAGTACGTACTCCAGTTGACACGGATGGCTATGTGTTCTTGGACGTTCTCACCCATGCCCGGAAGGTCGACCTTCACAGGAACGCCGGCGGAGAGTAGAGTCTCTTTACTTCCGATTCCAGATAGTTCCAGAATCTGAGGCGAATAAATGGCCCTGTATAAATTGTTAGCCGTCAAAGGCGCATAGGCGTGCTGTGTAAATCTCACCCTGCGCAAACGATGACTTCCTTCGTGGCATAGATAGTATGAGACTTCCCTCCGGACAGCACCTCAACGCCGTCGGCCTTTATCTTGTCGTGGTCCGTCGAAGTTATGATACGAGAGACATGTGCTGAAGGGACTACGAGTAAATTCTCCCGCGCTTCGATTGGACGGTAAAACGCCTAGAATCAAGGGTCATACTGCGAATTTGGCAGCGCGAAATGAGTGAGAATCAAATACCTTCACAGCAGAATAGCGGGTCTCTGTGTCGTAGTTGAAGGTTGATGGTGAGAAGAACACTCCATGCGGCTGTAACGGCGATCAGACAAGAGGGATCGAGAGGGATAAGTTCCACGAACATCACCGTCGAACTGGATTCAGCCAATGTCAAAGCATGAGATGTGATCAATAGAAAAAGAGTACACGTACTGGAGCAGAGGCAACAGGTATGCCTGCATTGAACAAAACCTGGGATAGATAAGTAGTATGTCTTATCGCATATCACAATCGTCTTGGAATTTTACCTGAGCGAGTTCTATATCACGACGGTCAAGCGTTGTGGGGTATGCAATGAGCATTGGCCCTGTTGAAATGCAGCATGAGAGATGAACCAGAGATAAGAGCTTGATTCCATGACGCTTACCGTTCCTTCCCACTTTCCAATCTTTGCATCGTACTTTCAGCAATTTTTGAACATCTTGAGGTGGTTCAACGAGTCTAGCACGCACAAATATGAATAATATGCATAGATATAACATCACCCCATGATACTTGCCCTTCCGTTCTGGCAAGATATGATTGGTAGTTGTTCCAATTCCATCCAAGATTGCTAAGTTTCTCGATGTCTGCGAAGCCCTATGCGATTAGCCAAGCACAAGTGGTCATCTGTGAGCCCTGACCATCAATATCCTCTCTTGAGGGTTTCGTCCACACGGAGAAGTTAACGTTGGAGGAACCGCCAAGACCTTTTCCGCTGTGGTATCGGTCAGCTCCAAGCAAGGTTAGCAAACAGAGCGGCACCATACCGAACCCAGACGAACTCTCTATCTTTTGCATGCTCCTGCTCGACCTGTGGAACCTGTTGATTATGTACAGCGACCAACCACGTTCGAATATAGCTGACCGTGCGATGATCCCAGACATAGTTATGATTCGCGCTTCCGAAGACAAGTTCTCGCGAGGGTTTCTCTAGTGAATCATTGAGCACGGTAAGCAGCACGTATGACGCATCGAACAATTGGCTTACTGATGTTTGGGTCATTGAGGTGTGACAGCCCACTCTCAAGTACGAGAACCGACACGCCAGGATCTTCACTGAGTCTGGCAGCAAGCGTTAATCCTGTCGTCTACACGTATATTATCGTCACTGGCACAACGTATTGTGTGATTGTGCGGAACGTACCCCTCCACCTGCGGAATTTACAGCCATGATCAGAGAAACACATGCTGCATAACACATATCTACTGACCTGCAATCACATAGTCGTAAGAACGACTTGCAGCCTGTTCAATGGAGAGTATCATGGGTTTTCACACAGTGAGGGAGAAGAGAACCGAAGATATCGAATCTTTAAGTATTTGTACCTACTACATTCCGGACTCGCACTGCTCAACGCTGTTATATGGTAATTGGACTGACGCGGCTGTACAAAAGAAACAATGTCGGTGACGCCTTCGACGCCGAAACGATGGACATGCGCGCGGCCTTCTCCGATCACTTCCTGTTTCACTACCCACAGCCCGACCGTTTCATTGAGCCTCACGATGGTGTAGTAATCTAGAACATGCGCATAGATCATAAGTGAAAAATGAATCGGCTGTGTAAAGAGACGTAGCCCTCTAGGGTAAGCAGTATAACAGCATTGCTTTGCAACAAGTGGCGGCATATCGTCAGACTTGGAACATAAAGTATGAGAAAGCATAATCATCGCGCTACGATATGGGTCAATCGAATTAGCCATTGCTCTAGGAAGCCCGAGACGGACGCACCTTCGTCCCCAGCAACGCCGAGTATGCCCTTCTCATCCAATGCGTACAACTTGCGCCGGATCTCGGTCGCTACATCGGTCGTCACCGCGCGCGTCAGAACGACGTTGAACCGCTTGAAGTCTGCAAACCTGTCCCAATCCACAGCTGACAGAGCCTCCCAATCTATCAATGCAAACCGTTCATGCATGACGTCGGTAGGACAGAGCTCGAGGACGATGTTTGTCACGGTGGGCGAGAGTGACGCCAGTATTAGAGCAAGACACTCGCTCGCACGTGCCATGTACACTATGCTGACGGCGGGTGGAAGGGCAAGGTTCGGGAATATGCAAATGCGAAGCGATTGCAGATTCGTCGCACTGGACAGGTCGAGCGCTCTTGCTATCTCTCCAGGGTCTGGAAGTGAACCTGATTGGTAAGAAGATAAGGCGAAAACGATGAATATACACTGTACCTTGCTCGTACCGAAAGACGATGGACAGGTCGATGCTAACATGGAACATATTGCTCCCTACTGCACCTAACAGCTCGCCCACCGAAGTAACCTCTCGCGTGTCCGAACACTCTACATTAAGGGTGTGCAGCGTATGAACGGAAGTGGACCGCCGCAAGATGTCTAGCATGCAATTCACAGTCGTCCACCCGCGAAGATGGGCGTTGTGGGTCCTCAAGGAGAGCGAGTCCAATGTATGTCCGAGGGGCTTCATCAGACCTTGACTCAGGGCAGGCTCGTACCAGCTATCCACGAAGTTCGCCTGGAGCATGCCAATCTCCGCGAATACATCGAGGAAGCTGAGTATCGTCCTCGGTGAATCCCTAGAGGAGCCGACCGAGCTCATGATCAGCTTTTCCAGCTTGAACCTTCGACACGCAGGGGTATGAGAGTCCTGTAGTCTCACATCGGAAATGGTCAGTGAAGAGAGATGCGTGAGCTTCTTCAGTATGAGCGAGAGCAGCGCCCTGTCCAGTAGGGCGCGTGACGGGAAGTCGTAGCTGCCCTGGTCTCCTCGTATGACAAGCGTCCGCACCTGCGCGCAGAACCGCGGAGACGCGCCGTTCTCGAGGAAATTGGCAAAGGCAGTGAAATTCCGAGCATAATTGTGGTTAGTGACGCGAAGAGAACGAAAAAGATGATACTGGCTGGACTCGAGCAGCGCGCGCGAGACCAGCGAGCACCGGCGCAAGGTGGAATTGTCGTCGTGAAGATGGTCGATTATCGCGTCGAGGAGCTCCTGAGGAAATGCCGAGAGGCCAGCTGTGCTATCCATCCTCACCAAGCAACTCGAGTTGGTGGTGGAACTGGTTTAAGTGATAAAGGCGGAAGCGGTTAAAACGTCTCGTCCCACACTCGAGCTCGGGCGCTTTCCCGCAGCTCAGACAACTTAAGCATCTGATTTGAGGTCGGCCGACACAGAACTGAGTAAAGAGCAACATATGAAAGTTGCTAAAGAACGTCTGCGGTATGTATGAAGCCATCAATCAGTGGCGAACAAATCTATAGATCAAGTCTAAGGTAATGATTAGGCTTGGGTATCAAGAGGTCGCTCGTATATTAGTAGTGCGTGTGGGCAACCTTAGGTAGGGGAATTATGCTGCAGCCTAATTGTGTTGTGCAGAGAGCAAAGGCGGCCAGGGAGGTGCTTGCTCGTTGTACATGTGGAGACTGGGTGGAGATGCAAGGGGACTGGGGTTCGGGGAGGAGCCGCATGAGCGCGGCCAATGGTAACTGGAAGGGGTAGGTCGTGCAGTGGGATACCCGATAGGGGCGAGCTTGACTATGGGCGGATCTTCTAGACAGGAGATACTCCCGTTAGTCGGCTGGGATGCTGGTGTGTAAGGGATGGAAGACGCGTTGAGGATCGAGAGTAGCGTTGCTGCCTGTGCATGCTCGTCGTTGGTTGGTTGGCCGTATACTGTCATATCCGCGGGCCACATGGAATATGTAGACGGGGGATCTGCGAACATCGTGTCGTGAGAATCATAGTAGTCGTTGTATGGTACATCCATCCCGGTCGACCAGTATGAGTAGGAATCCGGCGCGAATGTATAGGCGTTACCGTAGACGGCCTGGGGATAATCCATGAAGTCTGCGCTTCGTTGAAAGACGTCTAGATCTGTGTATTGCAGGGGTGCTCCAGCCTGAGAGTATTGGTTCACGTGACCATTCACTTCTGGTATCCGACATAAACCCTCCGACCACTCCACGTCTGTTACAATCGCAACTTCAGGATAATCGACGGTTCTGACGCGTCGAACGTGTTGTGAATTTGGGACGTTCCAATATGGATCTAACCCGTGACCTGGGCGGGGCGTATCGTCGAGAATCGAGGTATGTTCTTCGGGAGAAGGCATTCCTGGAAGACGAACTCGGACATTGGTAGGTGTCTCGAAAAGATGCGGGTCAAGCATAGTTTGAATCTGGAAAAGAGGTGAGATGACATACCCGCAGGACATCAAACATGACATACTTACATTGGGGCTTGAGAGATCTTGATCATATACATGAGGTATTATAGGGTGCGCGGGCGGCTTTGCGTCTTGATTGCTGCGGGGAATGTTGATTCTCACTTCAGGCTCAAACAGATCGGTGGTATCCATTGTCGTTAAAATGAGGCCGTGGTGTATCGGCTCTCCGCAACCTAGAAAGAACGAGTCATATACATCCATTGCTAAGTCGCTGCCGTCGCGATCTTCTCATGCTTCATTAGCAAACTAATTCTCCTATTCGACACGGAGACTTACCTGGTGCGATAGAGCCATCCGAAAATGATTCTTCGGGACGTAATGAAAACATAGAGTCCTCATCTGATAGGTCCGAACCCGACGACGTAGTGGGTGTCGCTTCAGTGAATGGTGGGGAATACAACTGACACGATGAAGGTTCGATGCAGAGATCGTCTATGTCATCATATTCCTCCACATCATCTGCATTTGACATTGATCTGGTTTCGTAAAGGCTTAGTTTCTTCAATGTGTACGGTGCGAGTCGCGGTGGGGTAAGTCTTGTATTGGCACCATCAGGTACCAGAGTAAAGAGCGGTGTCTTAAATATTTCGTGGATGAGCTACAACCACAACACGCCTGTGTAAGCAACATCCTGTGTCGCTATGCAGAGCAACCACCTTGTGTGCCCCAACGAGAGCTAGCTGTCTTCGAGGGTATTCGTCCTTGCGACGGCCCGAGCAACCACTCAAGTTATTGACCTATTGCACGAGGAAAGATCAACAAGCAGTCGTTACACTGGTATTTCAACATACACCCACCATACTCGTACATAAAGTCTAAGTCTTGAACAAAACTAGAGGGCGATGCCTGCACCGCAGGAGGGTAACTGGGGAAGAGAATAGCGGTGAAATCTAAAATCTGAGGAAATCTATTGCTGGAAACCAGTGAAACGCGTAGATAATGGATATGCAATGCTGTAGTCACATAAGAATATACACAGTGTAGAGGTGTCGCGGTATATCCGCCCTCTTGGAGGGTCGGTGCACTGATATCGTGCAGTAGCAGTGGGCGTTTGCAACAAACCAGCAAGACTGCCATCAAAGCACGCTGCTTTCCAGGTAATACGCGGCTTACGTAACCTGCAGTCACTGCGCGATTGGCGCTGACCGGCGACGAACTCGACATAAACCACGCCCTTAGTCCGTAGCCGTCGACCTTGAACAATGTCCTCGGCACTCCCTACGGTATTCATCCTGGTCATCGTGCTTGGGTTGATGGCCGCCTCGTGGTTCTTCACGCCCAAGGGTCCCAACCAGACGTGAGTAACCGACCTTTGGAAAATGGTAGCGCGGCACATAACTGCATTTCCAGGTTAATACGGACAAGTTGCATGCTTGCCCTGAGCTGCTGTTATCTGATGTGGATGGTCGCATATCTCGCGCAAGTACATCCGCTTGAACGTGAGCTCATCAGTCGTGCTAAGTAATTATGATCATGACAAGTCATGCACAGGACCGCGGAGAGGGAAGTTGGTGGAGTGACGGACGATATACTTTAGAGGGATGGAGTTGTTACGCGGATGCACAGTATACCATGTGAGTTGAATGAATTCTTAGGTTTGAAAACTGCTAAGTTCAGGTATACAGATTCACTTGTACGATAGCCTACATTTTGATATTATTACCGAGGACGCTGTTTTTTTTTACGACCAATCACCCACTGCTAGAGTGTTCTGACCCCAACCTCCCAGCGCAGTGTCTGTATTCGCTTCGTCACTCCCCCAAGCTTGGTTTACGCTCCACGCCGAATCAAACGTCCCTCCTTTAAGATGCTCCCCTGTGCCCGCTGCAGGACGTTTACTCCAATCACCTTGCGTCGTCTGCTCATCTGTTCTATCCCACATCTCACCCCATCCAGTACTGAACATCTTACTCCAGCTTTCCCTAGCTTTTTCGTTGTCTTGCTCCTGCTCTTCTGGCGGCCGAGCCTTCTCCACATATCCAGGCCACTCTATCGTCCAGTCAAGCGGCTTATCCCCTATTCGTTGCAGTCTTACGTCTTCACAGACATCCGCAGCAGCGAGCAGGATGTTCAGGCATCCTCCGCAGGCGACACTCAGCGCTTGTTCAAACCACAGCTCATGCACTGTTGCTGACGGGACATCCCATTCTTCGATTTTAGACTTGAGGCGTTGACCGATTTGCTGGAGTGTCCCTGTCCTCCCTGCCGCCTCGTGTGCCTCATGCAAATGATCTGCAACGAGCTTTTGCTGTGGTCGTACGGCTATCCGCGCCCAAATGTCCATGGCTTCCGTGCGGGACCTTCGCGTGGCCGTCCAAGTTTCTCCCTCTTTGCGCTTGAACGCTGCGACCTGCGATGCGCAGCCCAGCTCCTCGTCGCGACCCCATTCGTCCTTCTCACGAGGTATCCCCACCCCCGGACACCTCGACATCATAGCCCCATTCCTCCGCTGCACCTTGACACCACGTTGTGAACTCTTCGACCGTCCACTCGAACTTATGATCGTCGTGTCTGAAAATCCGTGCGGTGCGCCCTGTCGGGTCGGCGTATCCTTTCCGTGCCCCAGACGGTGCATCAGGCGCAGTGAATCGCGCGTTGAACGTGTACGAGGGCGTGGTGATCAACAGCAGACGCGGATGGTACACCCCCAGCAGCATCGGTGCGAACTCAGGCAGGATGTCCTCAGGTAGATGTTCTATTCTAGTCACGATTGCAAGTAGCAGATCAGTCCGATACTGTCGCGTCGCAAAAGAGATGACATTCGCAATATGTTAGATACATACACTTCGGTGGAGATTATGCAGTCTATGTTGACGAAGTCGGGGTTGTAAGACTCCAGCCCTCCCTCCCACAGCTTGACGTGCAGCGGCTCCCAGCGCGTGTATCCGTGCCACTGCCCTGCCTCAGACTGAGGCTGTGGGATGGTCATCCTCACTGCGTCTTTGAGAGCTTGAGATGAGATGTCGAATGCAAACACTTTCTCCAGGTGTAGAAAGTCGTCACTCAATATGGACGACTTGATGTCCTCCCAGCTGAGCGTACCGGCCAGTGGGGGCATCGAAGACACCGATGCGTGTGGCGAGAGCCACGGGGCAGGATTGCACAGGCAAGCTATAGTTTCGCCCTCGCCACAACCAACGTCTAGCACCTGTTAGTGACAAGGGTCTGTTTGCTAAGGAGCCGTTAATAGGACATGTAAAGGTGTGTGACTTACCGCAGTGACCTCTTCGCGTCTGAGCATGTCGAGAACCCATGCTCTCCTCTGCTCGTAGAGGTGTGGCACGAACGTAACAGTAAGCTCATTTGCCTGTGTTTCTTCAACTTCACCGTTGGACATCAATGTTCAGTTGTGTGAAAGTGTTGTGCTCCAAAGGTCCTGTATGATCCTGAACTTTGGATGAAGTGGCTAAGGCTGGTAGCTCTTCGCCACAGCGTTATCGGCTAGACTAATAAACGAGAGGCGTTGAACAGATCTCGACAACTTCACGAATGTTGCAACTGATGGATGATGGAGGTCCAGGCGAAGAGCGCGCCAGTCCAAACGAGTCGTGCACGCGGTGAGAAAGAGAAGCGAACCGACTCGCCCAATGGAGTTGAATGAGATTCTCGTCCAAGTCAAGATTGCGACATTACTACGTATACGAGCTAGTGAAGTAACAACACCGGAATACTATACATCTTCTATAACAGCACGAACGAATAGATATTTCATCCAGAAGCGGGCGGCGCGACGTAGTAAATAGGTAGATGACATCGACAACATCCTAGCGAGCGAGACAAGAAGACATTCTGCTTTGTAAACGGTGCAGGGCAGAGGCGCACGACGATAAGCATACGAAGCAAGAAGCGGTCATAGTAATCCGGCGGCTCGCAGATCTCTAGCCAGCCGAGCCTCCGCCTCGTTCATAGGAGGATCTTGCCGTCGTTCGTCGTTTTCGTCGTCCGCTCGGAACAGGAACATCTCAGGGAAGGCTCGCCCCATATTGTCTTGTCTCGACTCCGAGTTGGTCTGCGCAGCCGCTGACGATGACGAAGCCGCTCGTATCGAACGTTCCCACCGCTTTACGCGATAGAAGCCGGCCAACGACGAAAGCAATAAGAACCATCCTAGACAGGAGGTTAGAGACGTACAGGGAAAGTAAGAGAAGGGAGATGACTCACCCAATGTCATCAGTAAGAAAGCCACCCAGTCTCGTGAAGTGAGATCATATCCTTCGAACGTTGTCCCATCCGTAGTGCCGTTAGTGGTATCTGTTGGAACGAGACTAGGATCGTAGGAGCCCTGCTGCATCCCTATCCCAGGCATCATGCCCATCGTCTCATTCCATGATGGCCCTGCCCCAACGACCTCCCCAATCTCGTCAGCGAATTGACGTCTTGAATAGAACCCGTATTGGATCAACGTCAACCCGAGTCCCACGCGTGAGCCGTATTTCGCAGCATGTGTGGTGTGTAGTAAGTATGTGAACAAGAAGCCGATGAACTGGAAGAAGTAAGATATGAAGACGTTGGCGAGGAAGAGGTACCATGAGCCGGTGGGTAGATCATCGACAATCATGTCTGAGCCAGGTTCGAGGCTGGAGGGTGCATGAACAGTAGTCTCCCAGTATGGCGGGACGGCATCTGCTTGTGCTTCGCTGTAGGACTGTGGACATGCCGCATGAGATTGAGGCACCCACTGCACGAAGACAGGGTACTCACAGGTGGTGCCTGATTCTGCGTCTCCTCAGGGACCATATAAACGTCACCATTCTCATTACGAATAGTAACTGCCCTCCCGGGTTTCGCCATGACGTTGGCAAAAACACCATCATTATCTGTACCGCCTCCGACGGGGTGTGATGCAGCTACGTCTGTAGGAACCCTTTGATAGTGTTGCGGTAACAAGACACCTACAACTCGACGAAAGAGAGAGGGCCTGTTCAGAACTGGGCGAACAGGGGTCTCTGGCAGGACGCCATTCGAGTTGCCATAGTCGTTTGGTCTTGCTACAGAAGGGTCAGGGGGGAGACCCAGGCGGGGGATAGTCATAGTCATATTCCCTCTCGAAATCGTAAGATCCAGGGGTGGCGAGCAAAAGAGCTGGGGGCTGAGTCGCATGGGTATCGTAGGAGCTTGTGAGATGTGTCTCCTCGGTAGCGTCTTCATCGTCCTTGTCGAGCTCGAAGGCTTCGCGGATTTCCCTGTCGGCATCTGGGACGGTCAGGCGGGGGTTGGGTAGCGGTGCATAGCGAGCAGATGACATTCTGCACACACAATCGTTTGGTGAAGGTATATTCAAGCTTTATGATGTTTAAACATGGGGAACTGAGGTGAGAGTGGAAGATGAGTCTGAAGTCGGGCGACGATGGGCGGTGTGAACCAAAGCGACCGATTTGATTTCGGCGCTCAGCCTCACGCTGGCAAATAGGCGCCAATATCTAGGCTTGACTGCGCCACATTCTTGCTTTCTCGACTTGCTGGGGTCACGCAATTTTAAGAAATTCACAGGGAGTTCGTCCTTATTGTGAGCAGTCAAGTATTCATTAGAAAATTGAGCGGGAATGCCTTATAGCCTGCTCTCGTCGTATTTTTCAAAGTCTTAGATCGATATTAATATCGAACTTACAAAGACTCGGACACCAATCAGGACTTGTCATAAGGAATGGCAACCGTCCGTTCATGCACCCGCTGTCAGAAAAGCCACAGCACGCCAAACAGTTTTATGCTCACCTGCCATAACTGCAAGCGGCACTGGCACCACAGTAAGTCTTTGTGCCCGTTGCAGCACCGTTCTCCCAGGCTAACGCGCCTTCGGAATTGATAGCATGTCACTTACCCGTCATTACGGAAGACGAGCTCATTGCACTCGTCACCGCAAGCACTAGGAAGGCATCATACGGCACATTGGAGCTTTGGCTCTGCCGGAGATGTAAGAACAGGACCTCTGCGCCCGCCGCCGCAGGAGGCTCGATACGCACGGGGTCGTTCAGTGCCCCTTCTGCATCCGGAGGGACCATTGATCTGACTGCATCGCCGCCGAAGACTCGAACAGCAACCAGAGAAGTGCGTCGTGTGTTCTCGAGGTTGAAAGCGTTGCGATATGTTGTTTCTACAGGTCAGTATAATTAGCATAGACGATGTGCCGCAAGATGGGCCAAGATCATCAAGCTCCGGGAACCAATCTAGTCAAAGGAGTGGCAGAAATCAAGTGATAGAACTGCTCGACGACTCGGACAATGAGATAATCGAGGTTACCCCGACACCCGTTCGGAAAGCAATTTCTGCACGCAGCGCAGAGACGCACCGTCCTTCAAGACCGGCAATGCCGCTACTCTCCCCGTCCACGGAGATAGACATCCGAGACGATGCGGAAGAGACATCTCGTAGACCTTCAGTTGCCTCTTCTGCGACAGTGACCAGCGGAGGAATCTCGTCAAGCATTAGCAGAGATCCCACTGTTTCCACGCGCCTTCTTGATCTCACTCTAGACACGCCTTCGTCTCATTCTTCTCTGCCGCCTCCTTCGCCCCAATACCTCCCGCCGAAAGCCTCCACGTCCGACTTCCGCAAATTGATAGCAGACATGCGTGCCCAGGGCAAGCTCAATCCTGCCCCTCCGCTAGTTCCCATCTGGAAGACGCCTGAACACACCGATAGCACCAGCATGGACGTTGACTCGTATCTCGATGGCAACGCAACTGCATCTAGACATGAGAGCCCGACACCTCAGCTGGATAGCGACTCGGACGTCGAGATGGTCGACCGGCACGAAAATGAGCCCGAAGACCCCCCAATGCCCGTGCGCGAGCACTCAGACCCACATGAAATTGACAGTCCACCACCCGACCGCCAGTACTCAGATCCGAATGACATCGAAGACATGTATGGCGCCGAGCCTCCTCCCCGTGTGATGAAGGAGGAGCAACTCGATCGTGTCGTTCCCCCCAGCCAGGCCGTACCAATACATCCTGCACCTGAAAGGGACGTTGGTGCCTGCGCGGGCGCGCGCGCGGAAACAGGCAGAAGCGCGAAGTGATCGGGAGGAAGCCTTGGTTATAAACCCAGAGCGTGTGTCTAAACGTCAAGCAAAACGACCGCTGCGACGGAAGACAAAAGCGCATCAAATGAACAAAGAAGACCGCTCCAAATTTCAGGACGTCCAGTATCTTGCCCGGGCAACGAAAGCCAAAACGCCACACCAACAAAGTCGGACACCCGGCTTGCTTGTGCTTGAGAGATTATGTGGATGATTAGGACTGTCGATGGCTCGCGACTCATCCTATGTGAAGTAAAGACACTGTTACAACGAAAGCAAAGGAATACAAACTACATAATCCATGACAACTCGGGTGATTTGATACAGAGCACAATACATAAAGCAGACTTTCGCTCATCCTAAAAGGCCCTTAACATATTTCAGCAGATCTTTACCCTGTGCACATGGCAAGTGTAAGAAAATAGCTCAACTGCAACTATGAGACGGGAAGAGGCACTTACCCCTCGGCTCTTAACGCCCTCTACCATCGCTTCCGCCTGACTTATATCAGCGGCCTCATCGATATCCTCCATATGAATATCTCCAGCACCGTCATTATGCGCATCGACACCCTTATGCAACCGCGAGCGGCCCAGCCGACGTCTATGCGCCATCCC
>JANHOG010000150.1:0-24339 GCA_027627325.1 Phlebia brevispora
ATTGTACACATGTATAGTAGATCATATGAATATTTGTATAAATTTTAGTCAAGTCTATCCTTTCATACAAAGCAATCTTTTTAAAAAAACTATAATGATCAAAAACTGTTTCAATGCATTCTTTTTACATAATAAATTAATATCTCAGGAACCACTAGTCCAAATATGGCAAATGTTAAATCCGAAGATAGCCCATAACCTAGGCTACAATTTGCATTCACATTTACTATATTTGGCCTAACTGTTCCCATGCTACACATTAAACATTTCAAGTGTTGCAAACATTGAAACAGTTTTGTAAGTCACTGTAAGTCAAGTAGATCCAGTGTCTTGCGCTGATCTCGTGGTTTGCAGAACTGGTGTGAACCGCACAGATCAGAAGTGATTTGACCAATGGGACATCGGTTCTCCATGCAGTCTGCCACTAGGCACTGCTCTGGATAGTCCGTGATGTAAGCTGCCAAAATTGGAAGCACCTAGTAGTAAAGACCATCAGTTCGCACTCTGAAAATACAACTCGCAGTCAACTCACCTTGTAAATCAAGCCATCTGCACAGGTCATTTCAACACCTCTGCTCTAAGCGACTTTCACCAGCTCCGTTAGAATAATCTTCAGGCTTGTGTGGAACGTCTGGTAGGCAGCGAGCAAGCATGCTCTCTTGGTACTGAAGCATTGAAACTTTCCAACAGATAGATATTCCAGCAGAATAGTATCGTGCATTGATGGTGAGCGATGCACTTCCTTCGTGAGATTGCCGATAGTAAGATAAATTGGCCATGCTGACTTGTTGCCATGAAACATAGAGAGCCGTGTCTTGTCTGATGAGAGTATAACAGGCGCGATAGTCAATTCCTTCTTGAGGCATGCCTGTCTTCACAGTAAGTCTGCTTTGCTAGTTCATATATTCAGATTTGCTCACCTGAAGGTCCCACCACTAGTCAGCAGTCCACATTTCATTAATGTAATGCTCTTGTCCTGCTGGATCACAGAAGACACACTCTGATGCATAAGCGAGCATCTTCGCAAATAATGGATTTCCAAGCAGCTCGCGCACACACTCTACAGGATCTCGATACCAGACCTCCAACGTTTCTGTGAGTTCATTTTCCTCTGCGTCTTTCACATCTCCTACTTGCATAATCTCCTTGCAGTGCTACGTAAAGCCTTTAGGAAGCTCATCGACAGTCTTGTACAATTTCTCCTCATTTAGAAAGCCAAGCTTGGCTTTTTGAATCTAATACAAGTAAGTTTCATTCTGATCATCACTTGGTTTAATGCATCACTCACAAGGCCTAACTTTAGAAATTCCTCTGCTTGGTTATGCTCGACGTTCTTGATGAGCCACTTCACCAACTGCCATTCCTCGTCATTGCAAAAAGGACCCCAAACTTCAGCCCCGCGCAGAACTTGGTCATTGCAGATCTTTTCGAAGACCGTCTTCGCTGAACTGTAAATTGCACCAGCATATAGCTCAGCAGGGCAAGGCAGTGCATATCGTGGCGCATCTTCATCAGGAATCTCTTCAATATGCAGTTGCTGAGAATGAGGTGGCAGAACAGCATCGCAGTCCATCAGCATATCTGGAAGGTACAAAGGATTGTTATGAACTGACAGTTCATGCTGATGGTCATTCAAGGACATCTCAATGTCAGTGATAGAGCTGTCAAGCTGACATTTCGCTTGCTTCTATAGACAGTAGGTGCTTTGAGCATGTACAGAGGCTGACAAGAGCTCTTTGCAGGCTTTGGCAGCTCATTTAGAACAGAATGGTGATAACACAATGTGATGATTCATGGACGAGCGATTAGAGAAGAGACGTGGGCAATAGGGGCATGAAATACTAGGTCTATTAGCACAATACATGGATGAGAATTGGCGATATGTGATTTAAATAGATGGTATACACAGAACGAAGTGACAAGTCATGAATACAGGTCCAGCAGCAGCCTGCAAAGATCAAGCCTTGTGATCGACAACACTGTATTCAAAACTCAGCTGAAAATGACTGCAAAATGGGTAGTGCAGCAGGCGCTATGTAAGCTCTCCTTTACGACCTTTTGCTTGCGCCTTACACTTTCCTTTTGTATGCCAAACATCGTGAACATTGATTTCGCTGCACAAGAGCCCGCTCAGCAAATGGGGCAAGGTCATCGCAAAGCCCACCTGACTTCTAAGATGGCAGAATACTGTGCATGACAGGGTCTATTTTGGATGATGAACTCTCACTTTGATGCCTTTTCTGCAGCTGAACAATGTACTAAAAACTGTCAGATTTCAGAATGATGCCAGGCCACAATTCTTGACAAACGCACTATCTCTGAGCTTTCTGATACTTCTACAACTCAACTATCAAGGCCAGCTATCAACATGTCATTGCCTTCTCTGACTCACCCCGATCTAGGACTCAATAGACATAGTATGTTCCTGAGTGACATTTCACCTTTTGCACGAGTACGAGCACCACTATTAACCTCCACTGATGGAGCAGGTATTGCTATAACTTCTGAGATGCATGGGTTTCCTGCGAACGGTGCTACGCCTGCTCAATACATGCTCACTGCAGAGCACCTAGCATCTTTGAGATATTTCAATCATGCATACCTCAACATTATGCCTGGACAACCTCGCATGACAGAGCAGGTCAAAGATCATGTCAAACCTCTGACGGCAGAGCTATTTAGCGAACCTTTTGATATGTGCTTGGCACGTCTTACTACTAAAGTTTGAACGAAGCTGATCATCAAAAATAGATGGTCAGCCTGAGACTGAAGCTTTTCAATAGTATCATTATTAATGTGCGCACAGTACTGTTATCTAACCAGACACTGTGCGCACAGTGTCCCTTACCTATATATGGTATCTCCGCGTGTCCTGCCGACTTCTGCGAGCGTCTCGTCCCTTACGCCTTAAGCACGGCGCCCGCTTCCCCAGTGTCCTCCTCCTGCTTGCTACTCGGTAGTGAATGTAGGGATGGGAGGCCTAACAATGGTGATAACCCGGTCAACACACTCAGAGCGCCGAGTCGTACTCACCGAATGGCGATATCGCTCAAAGTCCTTATGGCACCTGCAGATCCGATGCAACGTGTGATGGCCCGGGCATAGTATAGCGACTGCTGGGACATTGAACGGCTGGCGGGGTGGCTGCGGCGTCGAGTCTGAGGGCGGGAGTGAAGGAGAGCGCTGTTCCGAAGAGCACCGAAGAAGCACGCGATAAGCGGACCAAATAAGGAAATAGCACTGTGCGCACAACGCTGGTCAGCACTGTGTGCACAACGCTGCTTAGAGCTGTGCATCCTTAGCAGAAGGGACTGTGCAACCTAAGCAGGTTCGACGCCCCACCCTGCTCAAAACCCCCCCCCCCATTGCCCAGTGAAAAAATTCATTAGCCGTCGGTGGTGTTTCGGACTCTACGACACGGCGTTCCGCTTGTTCCGTGAGTTCCGCGTGATTCGGCCTTTACCGTGATGCGCCTCGTCGGGATTAACGCCCAAGAAGCACAGAGGGCGCGCCGACGTCCCGCCCTTCCTATGATATCAGTGTTCGAATTGCTCGGTTCTGCGTACGACGCGAAGGTTGACTCGCGAGATTGTGAACAAGCCAAATATGAGAGAGAACGGGACAGCATAACAAAGATTACCGAGTACCGTATTCGTAACACGTGTAGATCCATTGCAAAGCAATTACTCCGAAAGGCATGTGAGTACAAGACCATCCGACACCGAACACACGTGAAGTATATAAGAAGCATGAAGAGGAAGAGGAACAGAAATGAGAAGCGAGGAAATGGTTGACTATCTATAGCGATTTTCCAGGTCCGAATAGAGGCCTCGACACGACACATCGAGCTCATGGCGTCTTTCACTGACCCAGTCGACGGCGGTGGACGGCCAAACACAAGCTGTTTCGCCGTCCACATCAGGGAGACCCCATCACACGCCTTTATCCGCCACTGGTCTCACGCCCTCCCATCCATTCATACATCTACCGACACCTCCGATCCCAGCACGTTAAAGCCTTCGACATTTTCTAGTGCGACGTGCATTCACCTTGGTAAGACACGCGCTGGGATCGACTGTTGCTTAGTACGGGGTGTGCCTAACGCGACACCAAGAGCGCATCTACCTTGGATGACCGTAGGTTGTTCGCTCGCCATAATCGAGACGCAGGATCGTATTGTCGACGGAACCATCATCACTGACGCGTGGATCCAGCTTGTGTGCGAAGACCCGCTCGACCGGTCACCAAAACGACAACATGCCAGTACGAGACGGACGAAGAGACAGCCAATTAAGCCATTTATCCACGAAGGTACGCGTCATTGTCTACCTTGTCGCGTTGCATGCTCCTGAGCCGCCCGTTTTTAGTTCTTATGATTGGCTTAATCGACGCGTTCGGCGCGTCGCAGAGCCATGCACACACCACTGGGGGGACCTACTGTGGTGAGGAACAAGAAAGTATGTGCCTCATCCCTGCGAACACAGAACAGCTTAGCTGAATCCCCGTGTCTACGGGTAGTCACTCCACGAATTCCGATATCCAACGAGCGTGTTCGGTCCCATAAAGCCATCGCCGCCGCACCAGGATGCACACAGAGGTATTTACGAGGCCAAGAAAGAAACAGGTAAGCGTGGCATCCCTCAAACGAAGCGCGACAACTTACCTTTGAGCTCTGTGTCCGCTTCTTGTGCCTACTTAGACCTTTCCTTCCCTTCTAATCGTTGTCACGCGCGCGCTCCACATCTCGAGCTTTTCGAGAACATCGCAATGTTCCTTGAATTTCCCTGTATCTCCCGGTGAGTCCTTTTGATTAATTCACAAGGCGGCGAGTACTTACCTCCTTCTCATGCAATTCCCAAGGACGGCTATGCACCCACGGCATGCCCCTGAGATAGGGAACCTTCGCGCCGCCTTCCCGTCCGTCTAATAGTCGTTACTGAGTGTATTTTAACGATGAAATACCGTACTGACCCACTACACCTTCCCGAGTGACTCTGGCTCCTTCCTCCCCACACATACCCAACCGGTCATCCCAGGGGCCGCGAGGACATGACAACGGCGAGCCATAAACCAATACTACGAGCTATAAGTTCGTTGTTGCCTCTCACGGGCCGATTGTAACTTGAAGGTAATTGCCTGTGGGGAATAGCGGAAAGAGTAGGAAGATTGCATGCCAATCGAACTCAACATGACCGGGTAAGCCTGAGACCTTGGAAAGCTGTACACGTCGACTCACATAGCCCATAGTGTTTCCTCTCCCGCTCTGTCAGTCCTTTAATCTCGCAGCAGATCTCCTCGAACACGGCGACAATGGTGAGATACCCAAGCCGGTGAGCACAATCAAGCTCCGCTAAAACGAGCTGGGGATTCACTCGAGTCTGCCAGTACGTCCTTCATGTTTGCATCGGCATGCTAGAGGGTCTGAAGGTTAACAAAGGGCGAGAGTGACGAGCGGTGGTGGCGGTTGGGAGCAGGAAGCAATTGAATTGGAGCGAAAAACATGTACGCACAATTAAAAGCTCTCTCTTCATTGAATCTCATTCTTCTGAACTACCATCGTCTCTTCAGCATCCATTATGTTTCTTGTGAATGTCCAATATGCGGATGGTAGTACCTGTTCTAGACAGCCCTACCAAAGGGCGCGGTGCTTAGCCGAGGTTCGACACTCGTGGATTCATGACTGGGCATACGATAACGGCTTCAGCACGTTATTCATAATGTGAGTATTTGGATGCATAGTAACTGCCTTGTCTTAGTATCGTATGTAGGGGCGGCATCCACCGTTCGCGGACTCAGTGGGACAACCACTTGACCATTCGCGCCGAATGCGACGACGGAGAGGCGCAACATCTGGAAATCGAGCCGTAGATATCTCAGCAAGTCGTTTCTCGCGTAAAGCTCGCGTTCCTTTTGCCATTTTTAGTACGTGCTGATGCTCTCTCGTATCCAGACTTTATCCATCCGCATGTCTTGTGTATATCGGTGCTTACCAAATGTTCGTTTTCCATCGTTGTTACGGACGTGTTGGTCTATGGTATATTTCTGGAGTTATTTTTGTCTCATGTCATGTCACCTCATTGTAGATTCCCGAATATCCTCGCATCCCCTTTTCATTTTGTGATACTCTCTCCGAAGTCCTACAAGCGCGCTTTTCGTTATGTAGCACATATTCGACCCGGAATGTTGGCGCGCTGCTCAATGATTGTCGATCAGGTACCAATGGCGCCAAGCTACGCATCCGTACCTTGGTGCATATTGCAGTCCTTTCGTTATATCCTGCTTGTTCAAAGACCATTTTGAGATATCTTCTGATAATGTCGTTGTAACGGTCACGCCTAACATGCGACTTCAATATTCCCAGCAGGCGACGGTCGGAATCTGAAGAACGGCGATTATCAGTGAGTAGGGCCATGTCTATGCTTTCGCTTACCCTCACCTCCATCTACTGTTTCCCGGATAGCATGGCGTAATGACTCGTAGGAGCATCGCCTCGTACGACGCGCGAAATTTCCGAATAACGAGATATCAACTGTCTGGGTTACACGGTATAAGTATCCTTGCTTACCGTATGAACCGGCGCTCACCGGTCATTCCATCTCAACGCCGCAATCTCCCTCAATGGCCAAGCTAGGCACCTTTACTCAGCGACCTCGCCATACTGTAACTGACGCTCGGGATAGAATGCCTCAGAAGCGGATACATCTTGGAACCTGCGGTGAGCCTAGCGGTATGTACTGGGTTCGAGCGCGCCTCTGATGAACGCAATCACCACTTCACCAAGTGTTCGCGCTCCCAAGCGGGTACGGTAGCGAGTGGCGCTTTCGTCTATGAGCTGATGATTGAGAGTCAGCTATGCTTCTCAACACAAGACTCAGACCGCGCTGCAGTCTGTGTAGTCGGAAATTGAATGCTGTTGTTCGCATACTAGCTAAACTGGACCTTGACATAGCGGATATTGCAATTGGCCAGCATGTCGTCTCCGCCCTCCGCGCACGAACAATTTCCTCGCCACATCTCGGGACACCGTGGATCTAGTGCACACGCGCAAGCGCATTTCACGGACCGGTCACGTAGGTCGGCTGGCCCGCATGTACACTTCGGTACTCATGCGGGATCATATCCCAAGCGTCGCGGATAAGGTCATTGTCCATCTCGAACCATCTTCGCACGGGCTTGAGATCTCTCGACACCGGTCAATCGCCGGGGGGCTTGATGCTTCTGGTGACGGGTTCAGTCCATATTCCTGGTGGACGTCAGGCTTCACTGTAGAGGTGACAGTATGCAAACGCTGACCTTAGTACAGGTCACGAACCGCACGAGACTCCGTCCGGACGCTACCTCATACACCTCTCGCTATCGATGAGACAAGATACCATGAATAAGAGTCCGACTACGGTGTCATTTAACTCACCCACTCTTTGCGCTCTCCCGCCGAGTTGGCGTCAAGCACACCACCCCCGAGAACAGCACGAGCGCGTCTCGCCGTCCCGACTCTATCTGGTCTGCTTCCCATCCCAGGCTATCCATTATTTCACTCAGCTTCGATTGCTCTCAGGGCGCCCCTAGCGGCGACAACATCCCTCTCTCTTGAAACTCTCTTCCACGTGTGATAACGGCCATTCATCGCAAGTCTATGCGTACAAACTAGTATTTGGTGCCATTTGTGATAGGGTTTGTACAGTGCAATCAAGGCGTTTTTCTGATGCAGTCAACCAAGGCGCGACGCCGAAATCCCTTGTTGCAAGCAGCAGACACATACGCAATTCAGATATCAATTCCCAATAGCAGACAGAGCTCAGCGACGTACACATGCAGACTGATATCCGTTTGACTGAGTAGTAGGCATTGAATAGTACAAACTAGATGCACATACGGTAGCCTTCACCGCTGCGGGACGTCGTAGGAGTGTTTTCCCCATATGATTTGGTTCAGAACGTCAGTGTATAGTAGCGGACGGACCTCAGGGACCCACTTTTACAATTTGACATCCGTGAAATCGAGTCGCAGAGACAAACATAAGTCGCACCGACGTGTGGCATCGTTCAAATCACCTCATTTACGGAACCAAATGAACAGAACTAGCAGACATGAAGTTTTCTATACAAGGTATTGCATACGATACCGACGCTATATGTGGCATGGCAAGCTTCTCGGGTGCCAAGAGTCTGGCCACTCAACATTCCGGCTCGTATGGACATTCTACATCATCCTGTGGGCAGGCGGGTGGTGAGATCAACGCCACAAAAACGGCGTTAGATGTACTTACGACATTTACAACGGTCTTATCGAATTTCGCCCTGCATCGATCCAATAATCGTTCGTATCTGTGGACCTCCCTTTCGTACAATCAGTCAGGTACGGAGAGAACATGACACATGACTTACTTCCATGCATATGCAGCACGCCCTAACTTTCCGAACAATTCGCACTTTAGTGCCGTACAAGACCACATTTTCTTGTAGTATTTGAAGAAGCGCACAGTGCGCCTCATCTCTTCCTCCAAAAGGCGAACCTCTTCTTCCCATCGAGATTTCGATGCACTAGACCTGAACCAATATACACGGAACGCTGGAAAGGCGGATCTGTCAGTGCGCATGACAACTTTGAGGTACTGTTCCTGACCTTCCACAAAGCACGCACGATGGCTGGCGTCCCTGCTGGAGGAAATGAAGTCCCATCGCTCCCAAAGCCAGGAAGGCAGCACCCTGCTCTCGCCTAACTTTGCCCGCATCGCCGCCAACTCTTCATCCGCAGAATACATCGTGAAGGGCTGGATATCGGACTGACGAAGCTCTTTGAAGACAGGGTCACCTTCCTCCATGCCGAGCGCACGAAGCGCAGAGTACGTGCACCTGTACGCATCTACGGCCGCGCGCATAGACTTCCATTGCCTTTTCGCCGCACCCTGGGCCCTTGTGACCAGTCCCTGACCGTGCACGTTATACTTCACTTTCATGACACCGTAATACGTGATGAGGTGAGCCCGAAGGTCGTCTAATTGTTCCGCCGCTTTAGCACGCCGCAGGTTATATTCAACGGACACAGCAGTCTTGAGGATCAAATGATCGCGGATGGCTCGATGCTGCGAAGAAGGGAGGTCAATTCGCAAAGCGTTAACCTCGTGCCACTGTTCGCTGCGAGGCCGCTGTTGGAAAATACGTTAGCCGCAGTCGTGGTATGATTTAAATCCTCACCTTATCACTTCCTGGCGCGGTGGAGACTTGTGCAGGTTGGGACTGATCCGAAGGAGAGCTTTTGCTCTTCTTCTTAGGAGTCGCGGTAGCGCGCTTACCCTTCCGTTTGCGGTTTGACTGATCCTCGCTAGTGTCGTCGTGGGCAGCAGGAGCGTGTATGTCGTTCGGAGAACCCCAGCGAAGAACATCTTCAGCAGGCGTACCATAAATGTACCGAATTACCTCCTCGCGGTCACGGTGTGGCAGGTCATTGGCCGCTTCCAGATACAACGGTACCATGTACAACGCTTCTTTCTGACGCCAAGACTCGATCTGTCTCTTGAGTGACTTTACCAATTCTTTATTGGCTTCTGGAGAAGAGTCCCCGTACTCGCTCAACTCCACCAGCACCGCCGCCCTACCGAAATGAGATCGAGCGACATCAAAGATAGTGTGCACGCTCACTTCGTCTCCTGCAATTCAATGCCTTTCTCGATCACAGTGAAAAGACCGTGCGACAATGGCGTTTTGATCTCATGGAGTAATGGCTCGTTCGTCAGGGCCTTCTGCGATAAACCTGCGACACGAGTATGAAGAACATTTGAGTCTTGAGTTGCTTCGACACAAATAGTGATCACTTACGAACGGTCTCCGAAGCATCGTAAGGGTTGGCTAAAGTGTCCTTCATATGTTGGTTGCCATTAGCGTCTTTCTGAGCGACTTTCGCTAACCACTCCTTCTCTTCCAGCTTCCACTCTTGCAGCTTTTCGGGGCCTAGCTTGTGTTCTTTATTGGTGATCACTTGATATTCTAACGTCTCGAGATGTCCCTTGGCGGTCTCTAGCATCTTCATCGCGTCTGCAAGCTTCCTCGCGAGATGATCCGCTAGTTTATGGAGTTAGACTTTGATGCAGGTCCGGGAACTGGAGACTTACGTGTGCGGTGGGTTCGCTCAGTGTTCTTGTATTCATGAAAGTCGTTGATGGTGTCGTGTCGGTGTCCAGACGCCATCTCTCTGGTGCGCAAGGAGATACCATTTAAGCCAGACCAAACGCGCTCGACAGCTTCTCCATCCGTCATACCCACCCCTCGAAGGTACCGAAACGAATACTTGTAGCGACATTGAGGTGCATGTGCGGGGAGATGAAACTTTCCTATACCCGCGAGGTGTTTGAGGGTGGGTGAAAAGAAGTACTTTAGATGCTTGAACTCGTGACGTCTCTTCAAGAGCTCTTCAGTTCGAATGTACCATCTAATACGATACTGACAGTTGATATCGTATGCACTGACAAAGCACGACAGCCCCATGTGTTTCTGAGTACCGGACAGTACGGCGTAGTCGGCATTGGCGAATCTAATTTATGGGAGTGAGCGTGCGATTTCTGAAATGTCGTTGTTCTCACCTTTCACCCTTTTGCAGATCTACGCCCCCGCCCGGGAGGATGAACATGTGCCTGGCGCAGGTAACCCCAATTGTACCCGAAACTGCTCCAAAATGCCCTGCATATCCCATGGCCGCGAATTTATGGCAAGTAGAATGCTATCGACCCAGATATGAAGAACGGTACGAGTGGTATACAAGCAGCCAACTTACCTCAACCTTCAACGGACCCAAGGAAGCTATGTATTTCGCCGTTTCTCGCTCATGTGCGAAGTACGCAGCACCCATGGAAAGAGGGAAATCGTTAAGATCACGCCGCTTCTCCTTCTGATTTGATACGAAATTGCCATCCACGGCGTAAAAGAACCAGTCTAGATAGCTGAAATGGAATTGAGCGCGAAACACTTCGGACAGTACAATACTACGTACTCGATGTCTGCCTTCCTGTCCTTCCATTTCGGGTCGATGTTGATTCCAATATGAGGACAGCACGGACACAGCGTCGCTAGAGATCCATGTTCCGCGTCCGCCTTGGGCTCCTGATTATGACGTCTGCATAACTCAAGATAGTTGAACTGCCGGACCGCCATGAGGAACTCGTCGTATCGATCCTGAAGGGATGTCAGGACGAACAAGGTGTCAGAAAAGAGAGCTTACTTCACAATCGCCGGGGAAAAGATCATCTGTGAGGCGAAGTAGGCACTGCATGAAGTCGTGGGCATTCGTGTGCGCTTGAACGGACAGCAAGCGGAAGAGTCGCAGCACGTCGAAAGTGAATGCGGTTGTAGGAACCTTCCAGGTCGCTGGCCAAAGCCCGGTACGAATCAATTGAACAAAGTCCGGCGTCGGTTTGCCGAAGGGAGGGGTACAGCTACAGAAACGAACTCGTATCCTGTGCACACCGCGACTGTGTACTACAGTCATCCAGCGATCGTATAACGCGCGATCACAGCGTTTGCCTTCATGTCCTAGGTTGATGATGAGACCGAGTTCGCCCAGAGAACATTTAGCCCAAAATCGATCTCCACGGTTAAGCCGTCGAACGGAATGGAAAGGCATATCACTGTGGGACTGCAAAATGCACTCTTTACAGAGGATCGGGCGATGAAAGCAGTCAGAGCATCGATATACAGAGTCCGGGGATGGAGTACAGCGCTTGGGATCGCGGGCACAGAGACAACAACCGGGAAAGGCTGACGGAGTTGCATCTTCGTAGTACAACGCTTCCATCGCATCGCGGGCGTAGTTGTGCTGAAAGTCGTAGATACGACTTGACAGTGTCTAAAAACAATCAGTACGAGACTTTATACGGATATCGACACAGTGCTACACACCGGAGCAGTCCTCGCACCCGTGTTCGCTCCAGTAAACCCGCCATCGTCCTTCTTGGTCTCGTCTTCAGCCGTCTGACACGGGCCTGGGTCGTCTACACCGCCGTCGGTTGCTTGCCCATCTTCCTCGAGCTGTGGTGCATCATCTGAACCGGCATCTTGAGGCGGCTTCAAGTCCTCTGACTTCGAACTGCTGCTGCGCGAGAGACTGAAAGTCGAGCGAGCCCTATCACAAGCCTTCTGGATAAGGGTCTTGTTTTTCTTTCCCGCATGGGGATCCAAAGCCACCTTCGTCCGGGAACCTTGAAAGCGCATAGCTGTGACAGCAGGTCCTCCCTTGTATCTCGGTCCCCTGCTGCACGTCGTGTACACAGTCTGCACCGCAGGCTTCCTGGGTGTTTTCGGCGGCGACGCCTGGAAGTTTGCGGGAATCGGGTAGATCATTCATACGAAAACGCCCTATGTAGCACTGCAGTTCACTATCAGAAAAGATCACAGGCGGAATCAGAACAGTCGCTCCAACAGGAAACTCAAGAATGACGCCAACATAAGGCACTTTAATAGCGTGAATTCGTAGCATAACAAAACTGAAACAGAACGAAGCCGAGAGACGAAGCAATGAAACCAAGGTTACGTTGCGACGGCTCGGAATCAGTGTCCCCCCGTGTATCTCCAGACCCAATTCCGCTGCCACCACCAATACACCGACCCTTCTTCAACTATCCCGACGGTACCCTGCCGTCACTTCCAAGTCTTCTGAGTCAGGCTGTTAAAGAACCTAGTATACATTAATATTGGAAACTGTAAAATACAAAGGAAGAAAACATACATAAAGTTAAAGTCGTCACGATCTACGCAACGGGTTTCGGACTGGTTGAGACCGACGTAAGCGAAGCTGAGCGAGATGTGATAGCCTCGCGTCATGCTTGAAGCCGATCCGACTCTCCACAATTCTGGGCGATCTAATGACAAGTAACAAGATCAGCGACAAGGCACATGTGCACACGACGAGGACGTACCATGGCTGTATGCCCGAGTTCCCATCCTTCTCTCTCTCCTAGGGCTCACACACGTTGGTGATGACGCACGCGCACGCGCACGACAAAGGCATGGCCGGGAGGTGAAGGAAGTGGGGATATGGAGGGAGGCCTAAGAAAGGCGGATGTTAAGGAATAGGAAGGTCGAGGAAGAAGGTATCGCGCTCGTATCAAGGCAATCGACTGAGTGGGGGTTGTAAGAGGTTCATCGATGTTCTCGACGACCTGCAAACTGACCTTCATCCACATATGGCGACGCGTAGTCAACCATCTCACCTGCGCGTAGCACGGTGAGCGGGGGAAGGTATCACCCCGCCTCGCGGCGGGGGAGGTCTCGGGCGCGTAGACCGATCTGCTGGGGAGCTGAGCACAACAGGGCAAGTGATTTATAGACTTTGGAGGTCAGCGCTCGTTTTCGAACTGAGCTTGATGTGCTAATTCAACGGAGTTGTAGGGGTTGTCAACACTTCACACGGCGTCGACAAGATTCTCACGCTTTTGTCATCCGTAAGTTTACGGTCGATCTCGTGCTCAAAGGTAAGCAGACTTCGTCTTTTCGCTGAAATTGAGCACTTCTGACTGCAATTCACAGGTGTGTAACATCCTCGTCGAGTCTAACATGCAGAAGCCATGTGTGCCACCTTGGGCTAGCCGTCTATGCGACGGCTAGTTCTAAAGGACGGTGTACGAGAGAGTCTATGCGCCTCACTCGCACACCGTGCGTCGAAGTCTGGTCTGCGCGACCGTTCGACGATGGTAGTACCTGGTGGAAGCAGAACAGCAGGAGAGGGTGTTCTCCGGCGGGAGCCAGCCGCGTACGATGTCGACCGTACAGGCCCTCGCAGACGTAGGCGTCATGAAATCCGAGTCGTTGAATACTTAGGGTTTCTCTAGTTATTGCCTACTGTTGAAGATATGCCTGAAGATATTACGCTTGACGACCTTGACCGGGAGCTTCTGTCTCTGGCCGAGACTTCTACACCCACGACGCCTCAGAACCAGCCTTCAGCGTCGCCTGTCACGCTCCCACCACTTTCTCCCTCAGAATGTCCGTCTACGCCCGCCATGTCTCTCGCCAGCGTATCAAGAGGTGGTTCTCCGGTTCCTCCGGCATTCCTTGACGACGACATTGAAATGAGGTTCGCGCAAATGGAGGGGCCTGTACTGTACCGTTTGCCGCGTTTTCCGCCCTCCAATCGTGAGTACCAGAGGCCTGCCTTTCGTTTGCTGGTTACTCATGTTCTTCTGCAGGCGCCCTCACCTTTATGGATGGACTTGTGGGCTGCGAAACTTACGACAGAAAGTATATAATTACTTCGCCAAATATGGAGTTTATCCCTCAGCCTGTGTATGGGGAGGTTAGCATCGTGCGGTTATGGAATGGCCACTTCGGGGTTTACGACCCTATTATGTGGCCGCAACTTTACATCGAGCAAAGCCGATTCAGGTGGCTCATGGCCATTGCTCGTAAGCCGACTGACCCTCAGAGCCCTTACATGCCCATCTGGCGGCCTCTCCTCACGGATGATCTCAGAGCCACTCCCAACTCAGTAACACGCAATTTTTTCGTCGTAAAGGAGGCTCGCCAGGCTGATCTCCGTTCCCTGGTTGACCACATGTCGATGAGGGCGGACAGCTTCATAGAAGAGAACGAGAAGCAGCTCGAACTGGAATCCCTCGTCACATCTATGAAAGAAGTGTTTCAGAGACTTCTCTTTCCCTCCTCGCAGGCCGACCTCGTGCGCCAGTACTCCTGCGTTCAACGGTACTGGCTGATGATCGACGCGTGGATTGAGTTTCACGTGCACGTGTTCAAAATATACAAGTTCTCCGACCCTTTCGTCCGCCCTCGACCAACCGTCCGCACCGATCTAATGGGTGCGTTCACGAACAAGCCACACGTTGCATCTCGCATGTTCAACGCCGGCGTCCCCGTTTGGTTCATGAGGTTTCCGGACCAACTTACCGGCAGAGAGGCTGTCAGAGACGTCGTAGATCCGACCGTTGCGGACTTTCGGATGGACAGCGGAATATTTCCGAACGCTCCCATATTCCAGGGCTGGGCCGGTGAGAAGCATATGATAGCTATCGCCACCCATGCGCACGCGTACAAGGACTTGGACATCATACCTCACGGTGAAGTGGTCCCTCAAAGACGGCAGCTAGCCGCCACATCAGCCATCGCGCTCGCTACACCAGCGATCGCTCCCACTGCCGCACAAGCGATCGCATCCGTTGCGCCGGGTCCTTCTAGTTCGGTGGAGCGGATACCCCACTCTACCGACTCCCGTCACGAGCCGTGTAAGTACCCACTATGAAGTATGCCATGAACTGAGCTGATCCCTGTTGCAGATCCAAAGTCAAACCCAACGAAAGCGAAAACAAAGGCGAAAGCGAAAGCGAAAGCGAAGGCGAAGGCGAGGGCGAAGGCGAAGGCGCAGAATCAAAAGAACCAGAGCACGGAGCAGAAAGACCGAGACACGGAGCAGATGGATGTAGATGTGGCGCAGGAAAATCAGAACACGGAAGAGGCAAAGATGACGCCAGCAGCCGCGCAGAGACCGAAAACGGGTCTCACGCGCACCAAATTCGAGGATCTGTCTCATCCCATCTGGCCTCCCTGCATTCCCGCCTGGCAGAGTGCTTTGTCGCGCATCGAGCAATCTCAGACAGTAGTGCCGCATCACGCTGTCTGGCAGTACTGGGTGCCAGATGCCGCCATATTCGCCAGTACCGGAGCGGAAGGCCGTCTCGAGCAGTACCTGACGAACTGGCTACGTGCGCGTGACGCCTGGTTCTGGATCCTAAACCACGAAGCGATGGCCAAAAAGTCCGTTCGTCCCCTTAGGCCCCAGGAGTGGCGCGATTACTTGAACATGACCGAATTCACACTCGATCCTCTCGAGAAACCTACCAAGTCGTCCGAACGCCGCCGCGAAGTCTACCGTGTGTTCCAGCGCGTTTTCGGCGTGGACAAAGTTTTTGAAGAGACGGCGCAGGAGTTTCAGTGGTACAACGAGAAATGGGAGCCGAGCTCCTCGCAGCAAGCCCGCGAAATTCGTCTGGGAGCTGTGCGAGGTCGGGTTCCGCTGCGAGCTCACTGAGCTCGACCGGCACTTGGTGCCGAACGGGGCCCTGGACTCCGATGTCTTCGAGCATGTGGAGACTTTCCGCCGAGGAAGGATACAAAAAGTCTTTGGAAGCCGGCCGCTTGTTCTAAACGCACTCCCCCTCAGTAACGAGGGACTCGCAGCAAGCGATATCAGGGATCGAGTAGACAGCCTGGAGGCTTTGCGCGCCATCATGCGCCGTTGGCCGGATGTCCCTGAACACCTCAAACTATTGCCGCCTCTAACGGTCGCTATGAGTGCTGATGAACTGGCCAGAATAGAAGTCATCCTGTGTTCGCATTATACGCAGAGATTCTACAATGTTGCGGGCCGCGCCCCTACTTTACCTCGTCGATTGAAGGACATATTAGCTTAGTTAAGTAGTCATTATCTTCGCAACTTTCGTTCATGTAGGGTTACGTTGTTTGTTATGTCGATAGTGTGTATTATCAAAGTAATTGACGCGAAGGTCGTGAATGGCATTCAATGTGGTGCGACAGAAATACCATGCGGCGCACCATCGACGGAACATGTATGTAGAAAGGTAGCCAGCCCAGCATGTGAGTAGCCCACGCGTGAAAGTCTTATCGCTCGCTAACAGTTTAATTTGGTTTTCGCATAGACTAATGCAGGGGTACGGCAAGACAAGGTAAGCCATTCTGATCGTGATCAGAGCTTATATCCGCCGGAGGCCAGCACCGTTGGGACGCGCCGAAACACTGCAAGGAAGCGGCGGGCTGGCAGACGGCTCGGTTAGGTGAGGAGTGGTTTGCGAAAGTTGACTGTGCCGTCGCTGACGAGACTCCCCTGCGCCTCCTAGCTTGCTGCCCGGCCTCTCACTGCTCGAACTCATTCGCAGTCGCTCGCCCTGACAATCATGGGTGGTGGCTATTGTTTCACGGACAACGAGGTCAACTTCATGAAAGCGTTCATACAAGACACCAAGAAGGTCCAGGAGGAACTTTCTCGATTCAAGCGGCTGACAAAGGCTCGCAACTTTGCGGAACGAAAGGGCATTCTCCGGAACATAGCGACCTGGCTTCAAGATGAGATGAACGTGGCGTTCCCTCTTCAGGCTCGAGTCGCAGAGAGTCTCTCGGAGTTCAGACAGCGGAGGAAACTGATGCAGACACAGGGCCTCAAAGCCAATCGCCGCATCAAGCACAATGAAACCGAGGAGGCATTCCAGGCACGGCTACAGCAGCGGGGCTCCGTACGTAGTTCCTTCACATCATTGTAATGCGTATTGAGAGCTGGTCTCTCCCTGCGTAGTCTATTTACGGGTGGGTGCGAAAGAATGCGAGCCCCACCGCCGTGCAAAATGCCTCGCGAACTGGCTCCACCGCTGTTGTCGAGTCATTGATATCAAAGACACAAGACCCCTCTAAGAAGCCGTGGAACGCCTGGCGTGTGTTCCGTAGAGACGCGAAGCTGAAGTATCCTGGAAGCTTGAAGGAGGACGGCAAGTTCGACATCGGGCGCTGGACAGCAGAGCTTAAAGCGCGCTTCGACGCTCTATCGGACGAAGAGAAGGCGTGCCTCGAGGAAGAGGCGAAGAAAATCAACGATGCAAGCCAGCCGGATGGTGAGGTCTCGGGAGACGGGCAGCAGGGAGCAGGGGAACGCGCAGGTGACGACGAGAACGAAGATGCAGACGAAGATGAAGGTCCTACGGGGCCTTTCCGCGACCGGTATGCCAGTTCTCCGTCTTTCTGCGTCATGCATTCACCACTGGCTTAGGGTGGCTGCCGCGGTCCCTGTCCATATGCAAGACGCAATCGCCACATACCACGCCGTCGCTGGCTGGGAGTCTTTGTGTTTCACAGGCGGTATCAACGAATGTGGCGAGATCGATGCCATGACTTTGTAAGTGTTCGTTCCCTCCCGTAGGCACCAATTCGATACTAACTCGGTGGTCTCTCGCCTAGCTGTTCACCGGGTGTAAACAACAAGGGACAAACGCTGAAACAGGCGTTGCTGTTAGAGATTGGCTGGAACGAGGATCACCTGGATAAATTCGTTCTGGACTTTATGCACGAGGTTTACAACCGTATGCTGTCCTGTCGTTGACGCGCCGTCTACTGTTACTCACCACTTGCTCCTCGCAGCCAGACCGCGCCGCGCCAGCGAGAGCAGCAATGCTGCCAACGGGGAAACTCCCGGTGGATGCATTCCGTCTCAGGATCGTCCAGACGTCGTGCCAGCCTCTTCCAACGATAGTCCTGCCACGAACGATGGCCCTTCCGATATTCCGAGCGTGGACTACCCCATGTCAGACGACGATCCCTTTTCCGTTGATGGGATGTCCACGGAAAGCAATCTCTTTGTCGACGCAGCCGGAGAGCATGCCGAGGTAGACAGTCTCCTTACCGAGCGCACCGACCGTAGCGATATGAACGGCCCGCCTCAGAACGAATGTAGACTCTCGGAAGCACCGGTTCGTGATGGGGAGGGTCCTCAGCTGACATCTCATGCGAGCGGCCTTCGTGTTGGGGCTGGGGAAGCCGGTCAAGTTAACCATATCTCGCCCTCAACAGCCATTATACCTCCTTCTCGCGCCCTATCCCCCTTCTCTTCTTCGATGCAAGTTCGGGATATCCCGCTAGACGCCCCTCAAATCGCCCAGCAGCAACCATCGAGCGCCGTCCCCGAAACAGTCCAGACAACTGCTGCACCTGGCATGCAAGAATCTGTGAACAGCCACCAAATCTTGGTGGTTTTGGAAAGGCTTGCCGCACAGGGCCTTCTGCGCCTCACAGATCACAATGCCGCCCCCACGGTGCCAGATTCAGCGGTAAGCCTTTCTTCTTTTGCACCGATACTGATCAGGCTCGCTGACCGGTATATTCCACGCTGTCTTGCCACAGGCCCCTTCACATCCTGCGCGTACCACATTGAAGAGAAAGCACTCTGATGACGGAGTTGGAGGCCCCACGCAGCGTTCTCGTCAGAAACTCGCGTCGGTTTCGTCGGGAAATGAACCGACTTCCACACTTCGTACTCATCCGGGACGTGCACGCAAGCCCACAGAGAGGGCTTTGTATATGGAGTAAGTCCTTTGTCTTTTATTATCCTCTCAGACTGATGTTTGCAACAGGTCGCAGCGCAAGCCGGAGGCAGTCAATATAGCCAAGGGGCGTCCTTCTGCACCTGGGAAGAAGACGTCTGCTTCTTCCAAGAAGACGTCCACGTCTTCCAGAAAGGCAACCCGGCGAGGCTAAGGCCGGTGGGCGGCGAACTTGTTCTGCTGTCCAATAACGTTTTTCCTACCCTCGCCTTTGTGAATGTCTCTGTGTTTCGATTTTCCTGCCGCAAAGTGTCATTTCTGGATGCCGTGCCCTAATCTTGTCACAAGCGATATATTGCTGTGCCTGAGGACTGCATACATATACCCCGTAGTCGGCTTAGCCTGAGGGCTGCACATATATCACTGTCTCAGCCCGTTGCCAAGCTCGGCACAGTGCAAATGACATCCGACCTCTCTGATTTCCGAAGGAGAATCATTCGCATCGCGGCTGAAGTAGTCGCGGAGGAGAGACGACTGCGTTCATCAGATCCTGTGAGTTGTCAACTATTCTCCTGGCTCAAAGGCTGAGCCCAAATATTAGATCCTGACCGAATCTTTCGTGGCGAACCTCATCCAAGAGTACGAGCGNCAGAANATACGGTTTCCGAAGTGGCATTGTCCAGGCCATGNTCCTTCCAGCGAAGGCGGATCCGTGTCAGCAGCGCAAGGTATGGTCCACTATCCTCCTCTTTCCCGCTGTGTGCTAATTCGAAGCGGGNTCTCGCTGCATCTCGATCAAGATTAACGCATCGTTCATCCTTGTTCGTGCGGCGGGAGCGATGTAGGAGAAGAGTCTATTGCAGGTAGCATAGATTAAGACACTGCCCTCGTTTCCATGCGAAACCGCTTCTGTGAATGCATTCGCTAGTCGTGTTTGTNTGTTGTGCGATTCACGGTTCTCATGCNATCCCGCATTGACATGAAGCCATGCAGCCCGGACGCGGACATGGCGGGAGTCCTATTTAAGTTGACCTAAGACGCTGGACATCCTCGCCGTCTCTCACTGCCTATCTTCCTCATGGAGTTGCAAACGAACCCTCGCCCCNTGCTCGATCATCCGGCTCTCTGCGAGGTGCCCTTGCAACTCGTTACCTCTGGTCAGCTGATGGAAGATGCTTGGTATCCCCTGATATCTTTCGGGGATACTTTGAGGATCGCCTTGGGCCATTCCCTCCCTACAGCACAACTTTGAAGCAGAGCTGCGACCGTGGAGCCTGGTCGCGACGTCCCGAGCGCATGCCTACCCACTGTGATCTCTGTGGGAAGGCTCTCGTCGTCGCCATTGGCAAGAAACCTGGCTACGCAAGTTTGTGGATCTGCTGGGTAAGTGTCTTGCTGCATACACCAGTCGAAGTTTTGTTGACGTTGAGCATGTAGTGCCCCAACCACCGCAAGAGTTTCTACGTTCCCGCGCAAACCGGTCCCACGGTCGATGAACTGCGAAAGATTCATGATGTTCGCGTTTACGACATGAGGGAGATGTGCCTGCAGGACGCTCGTGAACACGGGCTGCCTTCTGCGGAGCTCGACGAACAGGCTCGGCAGTGGGCCATCAGTAACGCCCTTGAAGTCAATGAGAACGCCTTCGTGACGCCTTCTACCCCTAAGAAGCGCGAGGGGAAGCAGCCTGAAGCCTGGGATAATTTGGTACAGTGTCGGATCTTTCTGACTCTATCAGGCGCTCACTCAGAACGATTCTAGACCCCCGTTCGGGACAGACTACTGCGCAAGCTCACGAAGACTGTGTCTAAGGGCAAGTTCACGTTCGTACGTCGATCTCTTAGGCGTCCTATGCTACGCACACACTGACCTGAAAGCAGACCGACGATGAGCTGCCGTCCGCAACGTCATCGTCCTCCCCTGGTTCACCCTCCAAGCCCGGCTCGTCCCGATCCTCCCAAACCCTTGGGACTCCTGTGAACGATTCCGGCATGGGCGAGCAGGAGCAGGCACAGGCACAGGATATCATGGTAGTGCCATCGTTCAGCGCTGCTTCCCCATCCTTTCTGCTCACTATGCATACTTGATAGGACCGGCAGACATACACCGATTCCGCACGTCTAGAGCGGCCTATTCGTGACTTGGGAGTTGTTGAGATCGACTCATCTGATGACGAATCCCGGTCTTCTTCAAAGAAGCGTACTCGGGACGTCAGCCAGGTACAGTATTCACTACAATATATGGTAGCAGCTCAATGCGTCCGCGATAGGCCACCGTGAATGCTACCGGTAAGCAGAAGTCGATCCAGAAGACGGACAGCTCTGCGAACGTGAAGGTATGATGCCTGACCTTTGACCTCTGTCATTGGGTCTCACGTGTTCTTCATAGAAGGGCGAATCCGAAACGATCGACCTCACGATCTCGTCCGATGACGAATGCGATCGGCCGCCTTCCAAGAAACCCAAGAGACTGGAGAAGGGAAAGAAGTCTAAGGTTGGTCTCTAGGCCCGCTAGGAGAATCGCGAACACTTATCAGCCTTCTAGAAGCAGGTCGAAGATGATGACGATTCCGACTGGGATTGGGGTATCACTTACCCGGAACTGTTACGGATAGCCGTCTTCACTAAACAGTGCCAGGTCTGACCTTTCATCTTCTGATGTCACGCTGTTATTCACTTGTAGATTAAGGAACCTGTGGTCTTGTGGCAGCTCATGCCTCGACTACCCCTCATTGGTTCGGACATACAGATGGCTAACCTTCTCAAGGATCGTCCGTTGGAATATCTGAACGAGGAGCTCAAATGGGTTCCATGGAAGGCGCGCGAACGCCTGAGGCCCACCTCCTCCTGCATGGTCCTGCGCGAGAAGGGGTGTAAGGAGCCGGAAGATCCTATGGGACTACTTTTGGAGCTGGACATCAAGTGGGCGTTTCAAGGGATGTGATCGTTTAGAGCATAAACATGTCCCGCTCGGCACCGCTCGTACCTCATTCTATCCGATATCGTCACGCGAGCTTAAGCGTAGCTTGAGTTTTATTTTCCGATACGGTTGTGGTTCTGCGGTCACATGTTATCTTCCCGAATGTAACAAATGCCGTGCTGGTTCATATCTCGTTTCAGCCTTGCATTGACGGTGCGATGGACATAGAACTTGCTGCAGTGAGTCGCAAGGAAGATGACAACTTCTACTTGTTGTTAACGACGGGCTCTTTTCCCTGTATGCCAGGAGACTTTGTCGGCATCCTTGTCCACGAGAGCGATTACCGGTTCCCTCCGGGAGGATTCTGAAACCGCTACTATCTGTTCTCGTGCCAGCCTCCCTGAGCCTGAACGACACAGTCGTGACCGGCTCATCCCTGGTGGGGAACTTGCAGCCTCGATGGGATTGGATCCATCGTGGTTCCCTGAAGAACCGATGGACTTGCGCGTATTCACATCACTGTTGGAGCCGGATCCTAGGTGGATGGTACTGGTCTGCATCCTGGTACGTCTCGGGGACAGCGGATAAGAATCGGAAGCGCTCAATAGCTATATAGGACCCCGTCAAGGTTCGCGTTCGCTGGGCGCGTCTGATGGAACCGCCACAGGAGGGTCCAGTCGCTATTCGCGATCTGGGTACAGTGAAACTTTTGGGGAATCGTGCCTTTGAGTGCTGGTGTCCTTCCAGAGGGGCGTGGTTGGAAGTTCAGGAGAACACGATGTACAATGCTCGGCCACCGGTAGTCCTACTCAGAGAGTCGGGAGTCATAGTAGACGCTTCTGAAGTTTTTGAGTCGGGAACAGTACTTGGCCGGGTGGAGGCGATTGGTGGAGGGGATGAAGTTTCTCAGTTGTAGCGATAAGCTTTCGCGGCGCTCTACCAATTTCGAATGGTTTCTGTCAGCTCGCGGGCAGATAAGTGTGCTCAATACACGTAGATTGGTTGTGTATAGGTACAGTTGACCTTTAGGACAAAGACCTGCTCTGGCGTCCACGTGACTGGTCTGGAGTCACGAAGATCTCGCCAACCTCCTGCGCCGTTGTCGTAGGCTGCTGGTGCTTTCAGTTGTTGATAGCCGCCATTCTTAGACATATGCCAGGTGCAGAGGTAACCGGACCAGCAGTACGTGGCAGTGTGCAGTCAACTTGTCAATTGCTAATGCGTGTCTAGGGGCCATCGTCGTTGGACCAGCTAACGAAACACGAAGGAACAGACTCCAGTGGTTGGTTTACAGGCGGTTGGGAGGCCCCCAATGACGGAAGGACGGAGGAGAACGCAGGATGGTCGGAGACGCACGAGGACGAATATTTTGATATTGGAGTCTGGGGCAACCCGCAGCTATTCAAGCACGAGTGGGTTGAATCGGTACGCCGTTTCTCGATCGTGCGAATGGTTAACCTCTCAATCTCTTCAGTGGAAGGATGCTGCGAAGGTGGAGGAGTCTGCTGTGAAATCCCACGGCAGACTCGTGCGTCTGATGATCTTAACCAAGGTGAGGCATTTCTCATCAACGATATACGTGATTGACTGGCGGAGCCCTCCAGGATCACACTTCTCCTCGTGGTCCCGCGCCTGTAATCGTTCCGCTCGAAGACGACTACCTGCGGCTGCAAAAGCTCCCTCAAGTCATGGCACACTTTGGAATCGAGGATAGAACGCTCCTTATCGCTTGGAACAGGGATGACGGTATCTGGAAGAAGATGTACGCAGCATATCCGCTGTACGTTGGACAGTCAAGTACTGTCCTCATTCGTGTGTGCGGGGAGAAAGCTCCGCGTTGGTTGTGGGAAGAGATACGCCTTTGTGAAGAGGGTGGCGAGCATGTATTGGACGACCCTCGCGCTCTGGAAATGCTCCAGTAGTCCTCAAGATAGTTCAAGTCTTTTATACGACCAGTTTACATTTACGACATTAATGAGCAAGGAATTCCAGTATACGTCTATTGTAACTGTTGCCTCTGTGCCTCAGCAAAGGAAGGCCTTCTATACTGACTATTGATGTCGTAGGCGGTCACAACCGTGCGAAGAGATCTGGCGTATCGCAGGAGCATGACGCCTTGATAATCCTCCTGTGCCCTGCGCACCACGTCCTGGAAATCTTCTAACCAGGAAATTGGAGAGCTGTAGCAGGGCTGCTCACCTCTATCGGCTCTCCCGCGCGCAAAGCACGTATGGCTTGCCGTACTATGGCCGCTACCTACACCCACCAGCATCAGTCGGTCAGAGACGGCAAGCACAGGAAACGTGCATGATGCTCACTAGGGCATGATGCTGGATTGTCAGGGTTCTCTGGTGCGGGCTCCATTGAATCGGGAGGGTGCG
>JANHOG010000151.1:0-24324 GCA_027627325.1 Phlebia brevispora
TGATACCAGATCAGGTTTCGTAAGTACACCTGTAGTTCGGTTCGGTTCGGTTCGTCAATTTCAAGAGCAGTTCGATTAGAGTAAGGGCAAGCAACGTACCAATTGTGCGCAGACCTTGCGGATCTGCTTCTCGCGCGAGACGCATGGCTTTTTGGTTCTCTATGTCATCTATGATAGGACCGAATTACCCTGGAGAGCGCTGACAAAGTCAACAATACTTACCACTCATAGGAAGCGCAACGAGAATGAGACAGTTCCCCTTGATGTGAGCCTTCACAAGTTCTTCTACCAGCGCGACAACATCATCTTCCGCATTCTGCACGATGCCTGTATTAGACGACACAATGGCTTTAGTCCACATATGAGGGTCAACTACTACGTCCTGGTATCTTACCGGGAAGATCGACGAAGGAGAGGTCGGTAAGCTGAGGGCCACTCAAGTCTACACAGACGGAATTACGAGAGAATTTGAGTTGGTTGTTTCGTGGCCGCCTGAGCACCTCCCGCTGCATCGTCACAAAAGTGTCCACCGGGTTAAGCGGATTCAGTATCGCTGCCTGTGCGCGCCTTAACGCGAGTTCAACTTCTTCTGGCTTGGTGATTATTTCCCCGAACTGCTCTTCGCGCACTTCGTCTCGGCGCGCGCCGAAATGGTCAAACTCCCATCGAATGGACACCTTACATTGCCAGGCATCTGGAGAAAAGGAGAGGCGGCATTCTATGGGGCAGCGCGTGCATGTACCTGCGTCCCGAGGGACGTTAATCTATGGAGGAAGGTGACTCTTAGGTCAGCGACCACCATGTTTCGACCGACACTCACCCCTGAAATAGCTTCTACGAGACTCGATTTTCCTGCGCTTTGGTTCCCAATTACTGCTATACGAGGAAGATCCAAGTCGGCCTGAGCTCTACGCATGCGACTAGGGATCAGCGAACGCGGATGCGGGACAAAGAGTATTTGATGCGTACCCGATCGTGCGTAACTGATTGATGAGTGCTAAAGCCTCTTGACGATGTCTTGCATATGTAGACTGGGAATCTAGCATGGAAGAGGATGCAGCCATCTTGCTTTACAGCCTTGCTTTGCCAGTCTTGGTGGTCGTCCTTGTAAAGCCAGTGCCACACACTTTCGACCTAGGGTAGACTCCGCGCCAAAGAATTGATGCATCTGCTTTGTGACGAAAATAAAACAATGGAATCATCACCTCATGCAGGCCGCGCACAGCATACGTGATACGTGCTATGTACATTGAACGTAAAGATCTTCACCTCTGGGAGCGAGAAAAAGTATGTACAACGACGGCGGGTGCTGTAGAAAAGCGCTTGGAATCTTCCGAGGCGGGACTATAATAGGAGGGAGGGTCTTCACTTTTCGAGACATCCACCTCGAACATGTAGTACAACTCGCTCAACTCGCTCAATGCCCCTAAAGCACTTCTTCAATCAACTACTCTCATACCGCAATGTCTGAACCCCCTTCAGGCGAGTTTTTTGATGTTTAATTGGTCTTGTTCTATACTGACCCACTTGTATACTTTTCTAGTGGATGACCCCTTGGAGCTTTATGTCCAGCCACCAGCATTCGACAAGCAGTGAGCGGCATGGAACAGACGGTACATCGACGGTACAGTACTGTGCTCCAATATGCGTAACTAATCTTCAGCAGATACACCACATATTATGCATCAACGACACTAGTCCTTCGGTAGAAATTGCCAAAACTGTAGGAATATATCAATGCATTAGCACACATCGACCAAAATGCTTAAGCAGCTCACTTGTCTGTTCGCATAATAGAACACATATGGAACGAGGAACCTCTTGAAGATGGGCGGCACCGGGGGGAATGTAGTCCACTTTGGTGACGCCATGACGACGAATGTCGTGAAGGTGGTAGACGGCTGTACGAAAGCGAAATCGAGAAGCCCATGAACACAGGGTGTAAGTCACAACGGGCATGGGGCAGGAGCGTACCAATGCCATGATCTTCTTGCGCGTTTCCTCTCCAATCTGCCTCACTTCATCTTCCGTCAGCCCTGCTGCTCGCATCTTCGAGGGGTCGAGGTAGTCGATCTCCTGCACGAACTGTGGGCCCCAGCAAGGTCACCGTCATAATCCAATGCCATAGTAAACAGAATCAAAGTGACTTACATGTACCGCCATCGGCTCCGCAAAGGTGTCTATGATCGACCTCACCTTCACGCCATCGTACGCAACCTGACGCTACTGCGGTGCTATACGGTCGCCGAAGCCGTACGGCGACCCAGCCGGCAAGCAGGACACGAGGTACTCCTGCAAAGCGACGAGGCCGCCGTGGAAGGCCGCGTGTTCGGTGACGATGGACGATCGCAGGTCGTATTTGTGGCTGAACATCTCAAAGTACCGTGTCTCTTCCCATCTGCGGCGCGCACAATCTCAGTGTGAGACCAGCGGTGCCACGGATTTATCGAATAATGGCAGACGTACTCATGGTGGTGTTCGAGCGTCGCAGCCCATACGAGGGCGTAGCCGACGAAGTCGACCTCTTTGCCTGGCGGAATAGTAGTGGCTTGCTACGAATGATCATGGGAGCCCCGTTGAATACAAACTTAAAGCCGTCAGATATCTCTGCAGCAAACTTGAAGGGCGCACCTCGTATATGGACAGCAAGGCGTGCACAAACAGGGCGTGTGCGCCGGCCATCTCCCATCGTTGATACTCGTAGGGGTCTGTCGGTACTGGTGTCGAGGCAGGACCGCGAAACACCTCGAGTGCCTTGCGCAACGCCTCTGTCGTAGACTTCTCACCGGGCATTTCGGAGTGCAGCTGGGTAATGGGGGAGAACACATCTTACCACTGTTGCATCCGAGCTCCTTTATGTATCGTCAATCTGTTGCTAACTGTCAATCCTGTCGGTCAACTGCTACTGTGGTAGTATTTCACAAGACAGGAGAGCGCGCAGACCACTTTGGCCCAATATGTGCTTCATACCTCACACGCAGCCACCTACACTAGTACTGCAGGAGAACATAGCATTTGGAGATCTGAACTCAACTTGCCTTCGGTTTGCGCGCTCTGCATTGTGACGAGCGCTCGGCGCCTTGACGGTAAACTTAAGCTCGGGCAACACCTGCATTTTCTCATATTTTCTCATGAACACTGCGGTGCTATCATAACAATGTTCAACTGTCAAAGCAACATGAGAGATGGCCGTGCAAGATGTTAGAGTAGACGATTTACCGTGGAGTTGAACAACGGCAAATACTCCCAAAAACGTGCATTTCCGAGACCGTCACGTATCGACTGAACTGGCATCGAAAGAGTTTCGCACCAATTTATCGCACATAAACACTGCCACTACTTTATCAAACAGCTCGCTCCCACAGCAATCCATCCTGTGCTCACTATCAGTCTTGTATCAAGCCTCAACTGAGCAGAGAGCGGAGACTACCCACGCATTGAGTGGTTGATCAGATTCAGCCGTCAAGCTCGGGGAACGAACTGCCAAAGCTATAAGAATGAGATGAGAGCGAGTAACTGAGGTAGGTTCAATTGGTCGCGTACATGTCGATTGGGCCACGAGAATACGAAAGGAACCAAGACCCTCTTGACGAATGTGGGTGCGGGAGGGAATTCTGACCACTTCGGAGTGACCAAGACCGTGTACGTCAAAAATGTGGTTGCAGGCTGCGTAGAAGATATCAGTGCTTATTAGATTTCCGTTAATTGGGAAGTGAAGGACCAACCATGCTCATCATGTGCTTATTAGACGTGTCCGCGATGTTCCTCATCTCCGCCTCGGTTAGACCACTCGCACGAACTTTGTCGGGATCCAGATATGTGAGCTCCTGCATCAGCTGTATGCGTATTGAGGTCGCTATGAGCAAGTAATTCTGATCAGAGGGACGGGTGGGAGATCGAACGTACATGTTGCACAAGTGGTTCCGCAAACATTTCGATCAGGGTCTGCACTTTTGTCCCATCGTAGGTGGCCTGCTCGTGAGCCGGCGTGGACTTGCCGAACCCATATTGGGTGCCAGCTGGAAGTGTCGATACGAGATATTCTTCGAATGCTACTGCACCGGCATGGAAAGTCTTGTGCTCGGCAACAATGTGCGACGTATCAAACTTCGGTTCAAACATAGGATAGTACAGGGTATCTTCCCACCTGTAAACAGTGAGAAGTCGTCTATTTATGAGCTCTAATGTCTCCTTACTCGTGATGGTGATCCATAGTGGCACACCAGAGTAATGCGTAGAGCGCAAAATCGCGATGTTTCTCCGAGGGAACTGAAGTAGCTTGCTAGAAATCAGAGTAGTCAGTAGGTTGAACACTTCTCAAGCACGCAGATCCCCACTTCATAGACACTGAGCAGGCCATTCACCAGCAACGCGTGCGCGCCCGCCATTTCCCAACGTTGAGCGTCATATATGTCATTAGGTTGAGGACCGGCGGCCAGTCTCTGCAAGGCTTCGAGGGCTTGACGAAGAACATCTGGAGTAGGCATCCTGGGGTGCAGAGCTGCCCTGTGGCCTCTTACCTGATCAGAACAGGCAGAGTCGCTTTATACATGCGCAAGTAAGGAGGCCACGGATCCGGCAAGCCGGCTGTTTCATCTCGAGAATCGTCCGCAAAACTTGATCGACGCCCAATATGCGAGCCGTGCCACTAGCACCGCCAGTCTCAAGCTTGCCTGCCACCGCCGATAGACCCTCTCTAAGTACAAGCTCTCTGCGCCGACGTCAGTTTCTGTGTAACGTCAGATGCTCGAAATAACGAGTCCATGATGATTTCTTGAAGACGTACTTTGAACCCCATGCCACTCTTTACACAATGCAACATCTTCAGGACGACATTGAGTGCTTTAGACATGGTAGCCGCATGTGGTCAGGAGGGCAAGAGATTGGTTTCAAGGCAGGTCAATTGCCGTCTAGCCCGACCCTCGGCAATACCGCGTCGAGCTTTCCAATCTCAGCAGATCTTGATCGCCGTGGCGCTGCGAGTCGGACACGTACGGCGGCATCGAACTGTGTATGCAGTTGCGTCGACTATCGCCACTATTTTACTACCTCTATCTGTCATTCCAAGCACATCCGCATTGTGCTGTGGCGACCATTCATGAGAACTAACGTCCTGAAATCAAACGCGCTTAGCGTCGCCACTGAGTTCGGCTTCAAACTTGGCGCTGGGCGCATGAACGACAAATAGTGCAAACTTCGGCGGGATTATGGAACACGTACTAGTTGGTCGTGACATACACTTTAGTCCTACATGTAGACCATTTCGTACGACACTCGCTGGTTCCTGCTTTCACTGGCTTTAGCGCCCTCTATCTGAATGAGAAGCCGTGACATGGCTATAGAGTTAATGGCCCACTGCGTGCTGCAATGTCGTCAGAACCTAGTGTGTTTAGCAGGGCGTATACGTACACGGGAACGGTGAAGACGTAGTATGGCTTTGATATACCTATGCATGAGCCTAGGTCGCGCTACAGTGCGTGAGATTCGTACCGGCAGAGATACGGTGACGATGATGTTAATCACACGGACCGCTAGAAATGAGCACCCAGAGTGAATACTTAGTAATCGCACTTTGAGACACAAACGTACCCGCAAGCATCTTCAAAGTAGGGCATCAGACTCTCACCGATAAACCTACTAGCTGATTGACGTACCGTATACATGAGGATCCCGCTGGTTCGAAGTCGCTTAAAAACTTCAGAGCTACGGCGATACGGTTGATCGAAGGCGTTGAGTACAAACATGGCGAGCATGAAGAGATCGAACGCCAACTGTTGATCTTGTGGGCGGAAGCCTGACTATGGATGACGCTGCACTCACCACAGATGCCCATATTCCGACGGAAAGTAGATTCTTTTGAGTTAAGGCGCATAGGCTCTTATTAATGAGCGTGAAAGCGTGGCCTGCTAAGGTGAGTCAGAAAGTGAATATCGTGGTATTCAGTGTTGTAGTTGTCGGCCTACCATATTGTTCTCTCAAAGTTACAACCGTGAACACCACTAACATCGAATACGTCAACACAAGAGCAACCGCTAGCGTTGTGAGAGTTCCTTTCCGTCGTTCCCACAAAGTGTACATATGAAATGCCGTGGAGACTGTAAAATGGTCAGCGTTTCAATGGTAACACAAGTTGGCGTAAAATACCGTTTTGTGCCGCTAGCGAAACTACGACGCAAACTATGGTCACGACAAAGTACCGTGTACATCTGTTGTTGGAGAGGTAAGCCGCGAAGGTCCACTTACTAGGCCCATTACCTACGTCTAACCAGGCGTATCTGATTGAGTAATTTGTTTCACACTACCACAAGGTTCACTTACATCAACAGAGGTCCCCGCCGAGAGATGGCTTTGCGCTGCGTTCAAAAGGATATAGGCACGGTTTACCGCAAAAGAAATTTGAAAAACTTACACCAGATTAAGAACGAAAGTCCACCCAGTGTGCTATACCGATTTATCAAGAATGGCAATCCGCTATAATCTCCTCTTCTGAGCTTCCGCACGAAGTGAACCTCGTGAACAGAAGTCAGTATGCTGTCCCATAAGGTCCATGTGAGTGCCGAAACTGGAACGCTGAGTGAGCACAGCCAGAAGGATAGGCCAAAGAGAATCTGACGACCCACCAGTCAAGTACTCGGACGCAGCACCAACTACTAAGATATCATAGGCCGATATCATGGTAGCCACGGTAGAAGTGGTGTATCGGAATAACAGTTTAGCGGCAATACTCTGGGTACATATAGTTGCGACGGGAATCCCATCTGTTCCATCCGATTGAATCTGGATCTCCGGCAGTTGGCAATCACGACTGGGTGCAGCGAGAGAATCACGGAGCCAGCAATGAGCAACCAACCATCTCTGTAATAGCATGATCTCAGTTCAGCAGATTGCTATATGGGAGCGGCCTCCAGAAGCGGAGCTCCCACCACACTGCGACGAAATGTTTGCCCTGTCTGCAAGGCAGAGAGAAACAATTAAATTGATCGAGGCAGCGTGTTTGGATCGAATGATACAACACTTGACAGATACGCATCAACTTCCATAAGATACTATCAAAGTAATGAGCGACGTACATTTATTCCAAACGGTGGAATAATCTGCGACAATAGTCGCACTGAAATGAGCCGTAGATGATAATCTGCGCCTGTCAGTATCGAATGACTTCAGTAGGCTGTATCTCATCCCTCAGCAACCAACTTCGCATTTCGTGAAAACTTGCTCATCATACGAGAATGATTATTGCTTGATCAGGGATCTGATGCTTGCACAAGTTGAACAGCAAGCCTATCACTATCAGCATACAGCGGTCTGCATATAGCCCTGGGATACCGTCTGCACAGAACCTTCCTGAGATGTTGAAGGGCGTGAAACCTGACCAAACGGCCATACTCCTTGTTCCTCGCTATGATGATATCTTGATACAAACCTCCCGCAGAACAGGTACCAGGTATGAACGGCCGTCCCAAGCACAGTCATCTCTCATTGATCAATCTTGCGATCTCAGGGCTTCGAGTGAGGATCTGACACTGGAATGACTCGGAGTGACTGCATATACAGGACAAATATAAGCTCAGGGCTCCTACCGCAGCAGGCACAGCATTTACCTGACCAACGCCTCGATGAAGGTTGCATGAGACATCAGATCAGTTCCATTGGCATCCGCCACATGGTTCCCTAAGCACAATCTGACGCAGCAATGGGACATCACGGGCTGAGACCAGAGGTGGTGAAGAGCTTACCAGCGGCATTCATAACCAAGTGCTCGTTGGGTGCGCTTCACCACTTTTTAGGGACCGTTCAGGCCAGAATTTGTATGGTTTTGATGAATGTCGGGGCTTCTCGTAATCGTTCTGAAAGCAGAAGCAAGACAGCGCTTAGAGCTTGCGAAGACAACATCTTACCATGAGTTCACGATGATTGTGGCGCCTCCAGAGATGAACATATTGTGATATATGTCATCTTCAATCACACGATTACCGATGTCTGTCCGACCCCAGATGTGGGGCAAATTGAGCGCCGTACCAAACGTGCCAACGGGATATCATCTAATCAGCTAATGAGCGGGCATTAGAATACAAAAGGTGTGCAGTTCTGTACCATCTGCATTGCTCAAGTTCGATATAAGGTAGGCAGTCCCTGCTACCTATACAAACAAGAACGCCCGAAGGGTCCTGTGAGCGAAACGACTCACTAACGCTTCGCGGAATTCTTCAAACGACATCATCTTCTTGTCGCGCGTAGGCTGCGTATCTGGCAGGGATTAACGAGATTTTTCAGGTTTCATGGAGCTAGAATGACAAGTACCGCGAGTATAGCGTGTGAAAACGGAAGCGAGGCAGGTACGACTCGTATAAGGCGGTCTGAGCAGGAAGACAACGACTAGGAAAAAGGTGCAAAATGAAATTAAACTGACGTGCGAGAAGCACTGAAACTCACTAAACTTTAGCCCCTTTGACCCAGCGTCGATACACGAACAATCACGCTAAACAGATAGAGCGAAACGCAGCGCATTTCGAGGCGAGGTCGCATCATACGAGCGTTGATCGCGACATTATATGAAAGCAACAACAGAACTTCAGGTCTTTGTGGGTCTAAGAATTGTCACAAAGGGACGTTGATCTGCTGAGAACGACCTAATGTACATACCGAAATCGTTGAGCTTTTTTTCATCCATAATGAGTTGGACCACGTACCTTTCACCGTCTCAGAAAGGCCTCGCAGCGCATCATAATCAGTCCAAGAATCCATAATACTCCCGCTCACCCCTCAACTAAGACGCACACAAGTTCTGCAGGGTACCCGTCGTCGTCGTTTCGAGGAGATCGCGCCGAGTCGCCACAGCCTGATTCGGTCTCCGTGTCGGAGCTTAAAAATAACCCGTCGGACCTCACCCCGCGGAGTTGCTATGGCGCTTAGTTGACGCCAGTCTCAGGCTCCTTGAGACGAGACTGCCACCGATTTGCACGTCTGCAATTTACACGAACTGCTCACTTCAAAAGTCTAGCATCTGAATTAACATCCGGCTCCTCGCAGAAACTACGGTCACGGTCTCAAAGTGTAAGCTCCAGTTTTGCACCTCTGTGGGCGTTTCTAACACTGTAAGGAGAATCGAGATTCATTATTGGTTCGACTATGATTCTAGTAGATCCTTCAATTTCCCCGCAGTCGTCCACTTCTTCAGTCTCATGTGACAGAAGTTTACTATGGTAGGTGATTTAATCCAGTATTCACAGAACTGGGAATCTAGCTGCCGCGATGATGCCCACGAGCACGACGACGACTCCGTAGTCCCGCTCTTCTTTGGCGAAAACGGCCAAAGCTCAAGGGAAGAAATTAGGCGCACAAGCCTCCTGGTGAGCCGCAAATTCTGAACTCACCCATACAATAGCTTCTGTTGCACCAAATCTTATCTTTGCGCTCCATCACAAGCGTCCGTCTAATGATGTCCAGCTACGATCGGATAGCTCACCAGATGAAGAAGTTGTCATTGGCACATTGTAGGCTACAGAAGGTCTTACCTCCTCTCTACAAAGCGGATCCAAACGTAAGTGTTCGTGTTGCAGTCTTGATATGGCTGGGTGACTCACTCGGTATTCAAAAAGCTCCCTCCTCTATGTCTTTTGGTGACAGAGAGCTCACTTGCTCAGTTCGAGCCTCTACGTGAGGAAAACCTACATTAAGCCTGAGTGCTGATCAAAATGTAGGCACCGTATCACGCCTCAAGGCCGCAAGCGAAGTTGCAGCAGAGTGCGCCGTCAAGTCTTCGATCGTGTTACCCCGGGCTGGGTAGATGTACACTGTATGTTGTTCCAGCATTTGGACGCAATACGCCTGAGTGATACGACAGAACAGGCAAATGATAAAGCTCGGTACGCCACCCGGTCTGCGAAAATCTTCACAGATATCTGACGCCAGGAACTGTGTCTTTCCACCGGCCATATTCGGCTGTCCAAATCTACGCCGTCCATCCCGAAAACACCGCTTTCAATGATTCCTTGTTTTTTTTGAATTACCAACTCTGTGGCGTTCGTGATACTACGGAAAGATGAAACCTGCACAGTTTGATATATCAATGCATGGTGCGCATTTAACGAGTGCTAGAATACAAGAGACGTGCTCAAGCCGCAACGCTAGAACGGACATACCTGGCCGACAATGAGTTTAACATCAGGGCGTCTAGCTACACCACTCTATGTCGGTATTTGTCTGGCTACGCTGTATGTCTCACGCTTCTTCGCCATTTTCTCTTGCCTCCTGATGAATATTTGTGACGAAGTTTGTACGGAGTAACCTGCTCACAGACATTCAATTACTACGCTCAAGGAGACGAAGCTCAGACAAGCGTTTCCCCAAATCCTTGGTACACGTCTATTGACAATAACTTTACACAAAACTCTCAAAATGTATATTGCAGGTCGCTGCCGTTTGGTGAGCATATCAACAGTGTATACTATCTACGTCAATTTCTGGACGTTTCCGCAGGATCCTAGACACGGTCAATCAGGTGGTCATATTTTACATGGGCTATCGTTACCTGATCTATGATCACGCCGATATCCTGGCCATTTACGAGGACCCTGCCGTATGATACAGAGAATTGTGTAACAAATTCTGTTAAATCGCACAATGTTTAGTCTGTAGGAGCATACCAGTACGATTCGTGTGTGCTATGGTCTAGCATCGTTGATTATTGACACAGATTCGCTAGAAGGAGGTATTTCTCAATGTACGCTGATGCACGGATACTCCTCGCTGGAATCTGACCAAATATCTACCAGGTCGTGATCAGTGCAGTCATCCAAAGGTACGTGCTCAGAATACTTGGTTTTGTCCCGAACATTTTATTCATATTGATCGATGTTCTGCAGCTATTTCGTATATCGTATCAGAAAAAGCAAGTCCTGGAGTTTGATTGATTGCTATTCCCACTCCAGTTTCTTCCAACTATTTTATCCAGTCAGCAACAACGTATGGATAACGGCCTTCTGCGTGAGTGATTCCGGAGTGATTCCCCATTTTTCATCTCATAGATACGCCGCTATCGATAGGCTTTCTGGATTCTAGCTGCACTCGGTACGACTATCAGTTCATTTTCACTCGACCAGTCGCTGACACAGTCGCGCGATAGTCCTAGGAATAAGTAGGTGAACCGTGCACTGGAGAATAACTGCAGAAGCTGATAATCTCCATATTAGCGTACTGTGTCAAGCTGTGTATTCTCTGCTACGAGTCTTCTGACAGTAGCCCGTCTGATGCAGATCTCAGGTACATGCACCTTAACCCATTGTGGATGAACGTGAACACAAAGGTTTGTGTATCACCCGCCGTTGTCACCACTCAGAGGTTGACTTATTCCCATATTAGCCTTGCGCCCTAGTAAACTTAGCTGTTGTCACAACCGGAGACATGATAATCGCGATTTTTCTGACGTTCTACCTATGTCGAAAGCGCACGGGATTTCGGCGGTAAGGAGCTATCATGCTAACGTATGGGATGCCGTCCGACCATTGTACCCAAACAGGTCAAATGATACGATCGCGAAGCTCATGATCCTAGCGCTCAACGATGGGGCCCTCACAACGTCGACAATACACAAATGGTTTGGCCCGCTTTTTGACGTAAATATGCTGATCTAGTTCTTCTCTTGCTGTGTGCAGGTGCCTGACCGTGTTTCCGGCATATCTTTGGGTATGTCATCTTGCCTCGAGAGGAGAACGCATGGCCTAACGTACCCAGAGTATCAGAGATACATTTGACCGTCTTGTTACCCTTCGATCACAGGACCCTGTCTTTGAGTCGCACAGATGGTGGCGTGTCATGTCAAGTATCAACTTGGAATATTCCTTCTTCACTATGGTGCTTGAGGGTCTGACTTGTTGCGGGTCGCTCAGAAATTGTCTATTAGCTATGGTTCCATCTTCAACTACTGTAAATGTGTCCGCAAGGCAATTCAGCCTCTCCGCAATGAGTTCGTAGGCTGGCCTACCGCTGCACGCAAAGCAGTCCTTTCCAGCTTTATTGAAGATCTTTTCGGGTTCGAGAACTGCATAGGAAGCGGGGATGGCAATTTGATCCGCTTTTCTGCGACACCGATCCTTCAGGGCCATGCATACATTCTCCTGGGAAAAAGTACGAAATTACCGAATCCCTGGGTCATACTGCTTACGATCGTACTAATGTACTACACGAATTCATTCTTGGCAATGTGAGAGATAACGCAGTTATTGCGGCATCCGAGTACCACTGACGCTGTATACAGATTGAAAGCAGGGGAGTGCTTCAAGGGCACTGTGCGCAGGAATATGACATCTGACGAGCTCAACGCCTTCATACGGAACGGCATCGTGATGGCGGCATCACGAAATGATACATCGTATGTCCGCGTTGTAGCCCTGTAGGTGTAACGACCGACCTTTCATACGTTGTTCTCAGATCTCAGGAAGCATCTAGGATATAGGTGACAATATAAAAAAAATTGGCGTCATCACATGAAGGACGAGAGGACTTACAGCGGATATGCGTCTCGCGTCTGTAGAGCAAAATCGACCTTTGTGACGGTCTGCGAGCCTGCGAGTTTGCAGCGCTCTGTAGCGCTTCTGTCGGCACCTGCTGGTCGCTGATCCGTCTGCATCACACGCTACAGACGCTTTGAGGGTTTCCTGATGGGCAGCACCAAGCTGTAGAAACCATCGAGAGCAACAGTCTATCGTTTTCGTCGTATCAAGACATTCAGACTCTGTACGTTCGTGATATCAATTGCCCATTCAAGCTTCTCAAAGCGGCGATTTCAGGGTAATCCTCGAACCCCTTCACATAGCCGTGACATACGTAGCATCGAGTATTCCATGGAGGTGGAATAGCAGTTTTTTTTGTTCACTGATGCATCAAGCAGTTGTATAACGGGAAAAGGTTGGGTTAACTAGATTCGCTTGTTTTCAAGGTGACAATTTGTTATATCATAATGTCGATGACATGCAGACTCAGAGATCTTAAGCCGCGGCTGTTTGGTCCTGAATACCCGACATGATCATCTCTATGCAGCGAAGGTGCCCTATATCATGCTTTCTATGCGTCTCCAGAGACGTTACAGGCTACGTTGCCCTGCCAGGGGAGGGACACCACGACTGATAAGGGCGCTAGCGACTCATTGACTTTCTAGTGAGGGGTAGCAGCTGAAAGGTGAAGCTGAAATCGCAATAGCCAAGGATGCGGCATCAAACCGTAATCTTGGTGCAAGAAATACAATCGCTACACCAATGTTTGCCTCTCCTCGCCGCTGCGCAGGAATGGCGCCATGGACCATCCTTGAGACCGGATCTCAGCACGCCAGATCTCTTCGCACTAATCAGGCGTGTCCCAGCATCGTGGGTTGTGCATCATACATCGCGGGTGCCCGCGCGCGCACTTTCGTGACGCCAGGAATCCTTGAGGCTACCTAAACGGGCACTAGGAGCTGAGATACTGTATGGGTTAGCTAGCCGGATCTCTCGGATGATTTCCACCGAAAGATCATGATACAACCGTATTGGCCGCGCTCTCTGAACCGTATGCCCAGGTTACGTCGCCTTCCATGTACACGATATCGATGCCAGAGAGTCTCTGCATAACTATCGTGATGTATGGTACAACAGCGCAGTTTTGGTGGTGGTAGTCGCGCTCTACGTCTGGAGGCGAGTCAAGGCGCTGCACTGACCATGCGTTATCCCGGGCGCCTGTGATCTACGTAAGCGCTCTACGCCACAAAGTTTGATCATGATGTTGCACACGCTGAACTTCTCCATCACACTCGCTTGTACGTTACTACTCAAGTTCGAGGCGCGGCCTCATGGCTTTATTTCGCACTGCTACCGAACTCAATCATCGTAGAGTATCCGGCACTGGATATACTTGTTGGCTGCGCGCTGTCTCGGCGCGCCCACACCGAGGTCGGCTGCATCCTAGAGCTACTTCTGGTTGCAGCTAAGGTGCAGCGAGATTCCAGCAGAATATCTCTGTCATCAGTCAAATGATGGCGGAACGATAGCTGTGACACGCTGAGACGGTTCTTCGACAGCTGTCGTAGCCACATGCCATGCGTGAGTCCAGGTGCAAACTGTGCGTATTTCCATGCAGTATGTAGTGATATTAACCGTATTCGACAAATAAGGCACAGGTAGCTGTGCTAAGGATCTCCTTGGGCTCCGCTATATATCTCACACGGTGGAGGAGTGACGCCATGTCGCAAACTGCAGACACTGCTGCGATTGCTTATACGAGTACTGGCGGCACTTAGGCCGAGTTCATGAGTCATGAAAACCAACCTCACGCCTGAGATCATTCCTAGTAGGGGAGATGTGCGAGGTTGGCAGAGTCTGGCGGTGCTCCCGCGCTTGCTATATTAAACCTAAATGGTTTGCGCTTTCAACTTCCATCGGTGTTTTAGACATGATCACAGTGCACAGCCTGAACATGCCGCTTGATATCAAAGGCACTCGAAGCAGAGCATTAAAATCAGATGAATATCTACTGCTTTCAGGCGTGAGCATTCCATCATCGCCGTACGTTCTGTTCGCCGGTAGGTCTTCTTCTCTGATGTTGCGGCGTTGCATGTGGTTTATATACTGTAGGTTTGCCCTTACCAGCTTTTCAAGAACGTGAACGATGGAGTCTCTACTTTCCAATAGTTCTGCTCCAACTCCAACGGCCGCCCTGCCACGGCTCACGTTCGACGGCACACTTGGGGTCATATACATCAGTGCGCCACAGGTCTTCTTCTGTATCCACATTACTCACGTAGGTGCTTTGCATAGCAAACGTTATCGCCGCGATGTATGTCTTCCCACATCCTGCCACTACCTTTGCGCTCTGACCACACCTACAGATTCTACGGGTTGACGACTATTCAGACTTTTATATATCTGCCCAACAGCAAGAAGGACCCAAGGCCGTTCCGGATTGCTGTACGTCCGATGGTGTTGCCTTTGGTTACAGTCTCATGAACATCTTTCAGGTCATCATCTTATGGCGAGGACTCTTCCATTGTATCCAATGTTTTCCTCAACTTATGACTCGCACTCTTCAGGCTGCTTGACACTGCTCATCTCGCTTTGATATGCTCCTTTGTCTATCACTACACCGTAACCAACTTTGCGAACCTACTTGCATTGCTCATCGTGCCACCGTGAGTGAATCTGTGCCACCACATCTCTGATAAGGCTCACGCCACCAACATTAACAGTACAGTTGGTGTGAGTTCCCTACGTAGTCGCTGGCTGCGGAAACTAACAGATCCGATGGTCAGATTCACGTCGTCCTCGCTGGACTGAGTGATGCGGTAGTTAGAAGGTGATTCGACATTTATTTGCTAATCCTGCATTGCTGAGGTCTCGTAGCGTCTATACCTACAGAATTTACAAATGTACGTCCCGATGTCCTCTTTTCAGCTCAGTTATTCAGTTCTCGATTATCTCCTAGTCAGTGGCGAAAATATTTACCTCACTGCAGCTATCGTAGGTATTTATGCCTCTTGCTCTTATGGTCTGCTAACTTCTCATGGAGATTTTTGTGGCATTCTTGGCACTTCGTGAGTTTATCTTTAGTCGAGATCATTGGGCTCAGGGCGGACTGATGTCCTATGTGTAGTTGGGAGTCCTGGTGAGTTTCCTTACGCTCTGTACGTTTACCCCTCCTTACCGAAACTGTCTTTCAGCAATGGCCGCGCTGGCGTAAGTTAGGACTCATAAATAACTCATATGCTCGCACACTCATGAGAATTAATACAGGATTAAAGTAAAATATATCTCGAACTTCATTCAGTTCCGGGTAAGTCCAGGACCCTCCTTCATGTTTTCACTGATACGAATCGTCCATAGTGGCTAGTGTATTGCACTTTTATCTCCGGGGCGGTCGTCGATGTCATGATCGCTTCCTCGCTATGCTTCCTGCTATGGAGACGGCGTACTGGATTTAGAAGGTAATTTCCAGTTTCCTTGTCCTCTAGTTTCGTGCACAAATTTTGCTTTTGTTCTCCGCAGGACCGATACGGCGATCAATACCCTCATGATATACGCCATTAACACTGGAGCTTTTACTAGGTAATATCGCGTATACTATCTTCATGTCATACTCATTCTTTGTCTAATAGCTGCGTTTCTGTCGTGGCCGTGATCGCGGTGAGTAAATTATGCGAGAGCGATTTCAGGCGCTCACCGTGCACCCGTTGTCGTTGACAGTACGCAACCATGCCTAATAACCTTGTGTACTTGGGTCTCCTCATGATCTTGCCTAAACGTCAGCATTGGCACCCAGTGGCGTATATCGTATCTAACTTCAGTCTCTTGAAATTTTTGCAGTGCTACTCAACTCGCTTTTGGCCAATCTCAACGCTCGTCCAACCTTGAAAGGTCACGATACGGGTGACATGGTGTCAATTAATCTGTCCGATTTCACGACAACCAATCCCTCTCAACCTCGAGGAGGTTCGCATCACGATAGCTCCGAAGATGAACCTGTGGGTTATTTCTTCTATTTGCTTCACGACCAGTCGTTCATGTTGGTTGTGCAGGTTCTTCGCATCAAGAGGGAGGTGGACTCGGAGACATACCAGAAGGAGGATCAGCTCACGCCTTGATGCACGCAATGGCCCAATGGGTTTGGGCTCCGATGCTGACACGATTCACGAATTCACTTCTCTTATGTAATTTAAGCATGGGTGCCTCGCCGGCTTGTATTTTCTTTCCACGTATGATATATTCGTGTTCAGGTACTGGGGTAGGCCGTACGCGTAAATATCAAGTCACCGAAAACGCGTGGACTTGACGTGTGATCAAGGCTGCCGCAGGGCAACTGCATGATACGTTGTCAGCGTAGAAGAGTACAGATATACGACATCCTTGTTGTTGCACGCTATGCAGGCACTGATGACCACACGAATCTCTGTGTGTACAAAGTTCAGCCAAGAATACTCATGATATCGACGCTCAAAGAGCGCCGATTGATGTACACAGCGCGCCGTAGTAAGCTCAGCGCTCGGCATCGACATTTGATAGAAGGCTCTCGTTCAGATGGGATGCATCATTTGGGAAGCTGTCCCAGTTCTGTAAGTTTGCGTATTCACAGCATTCGCGAGACAGAGAAGCCGGATCGAGGGGAGACTGGCAGACAGAGTTCGTTAGGGGCATTGGTGTCCACTGATCCCCAACGACTCTAGGGACTTAAAGGGTACGCTCGCGTACCCCATGCCCATCAGTCTCCGCAATGTCTAGCGAACCTATCCACGACTCGGCGAAAGTATACACACCCTTCCATCTTCGCCTATACGACTTCGTAGTCCTCTGGCTTTCAAATGGCTATGCGTGGCGATGCTCAACCGGCGACGTGCTCCTCCCATTCTTCAAAGCCCACATAGGCTCCCAAGCCCATCTCGACGTCGGCGTCGGTACAGGATATTACCCATCCAATGCTGTCGGCACACTCTCCAACACAAAGCTCGTAAGCCTTGCAGACCTCAACCCGCATACGTTGCAGCTAGCCGAAACAAGGCTCCGCGGAGCGGGATACAAGGGAGATCTGCGGATAGCAGAGCACGACGTCTTCCAGCCCCTCCCGGAATCCCTGGGAACACAGTTCGACTCCATCTCGCTCTTCTACCTGTTCCATTGTCTTCCAGGAGCATTCCCAGAGAAAGGTACAGACGTCCTATCCCGATTAGCACCCGTACTCGCTCGCGACGGCACTTTATATGGCGCGACGATCTTAGGGAAGGGCGTCAGTCACAATTGGTTTGGGAGGAGGCTGATGGGACTGTACAACAAGAAGGGCATCTTCGGCAATACCGAGGATTCGGTGGAGGGTCTCACGGAAGCCTTGAAGTACTACTTCGAGGAGGTCGATGTCAAGGTGATAGCGACGGTAGCATTATTCGTAGCCAAGAGACCTGTGAGTTCCTTCTTACAGGATTGTCCATTCTCGTCATCATGCTCAACCTGCCACGAAAACTCAGCGCGCAGTGCCTGCCGAGCTGAAAGACGGCATACCTGACTAGAAATCAAGGATATCGCTCTGCAGTAAGACATCTGTGGAGAGTAATCCGACAATGTTCTCTGATGTGTCCTTTTAGGCAATTCCCTCGTCGACAACCTTCGGATCATAATGATAATCTTGCAGTGTGTCAATCGCAGTACAATTATGACTGAATGTCTTACCATCAGTACTTTTGGATGCCTGTGGCGACGCCATATTACGGGAGATTGTTTCTGTAATATTTAGATGTGAGGTGAATGTAATTTCTGTTCAGGATGGATCTGGGGTTACTGGAAAAAACATTCCACGCACTTCGGCGCTGTCGTCGATACAGCCTCCTCCACTACGACGTTCTGCATCGTACTGCAATACTGCAGCATGGATGCGAGATTTGGGGTGGTACAGGCTTGGGTACACGATCATCATACGGCTCGTGGGGGCCAAGCATAACTGCACGTGGTACACACGTGGAGTTGATCCGGGCCGCCTCCGATGAACGACCTTCACGCATTGCGTAGCTTGAGTCTCCTTGCATGCGAACCCACGGCTTCCACTACTCCCCGACATTTGGATTCTCCGATTGAGGGCGTGCCATATTTCCAACGATATGAGTGCAAAGGTGCTGGACATAGTGAGTCTACATGACCTCGTCAAGACGTACGAAGTTTTCAAAGCATCACGGTCCACTACAGCACAGGCAAAGATGATAGTCGAAGCGTGACCTTGTTCGTGATTCGATCCCGTGGCGATGAAGATTGTGCGAGCAAGATGCACCAGGTTCGTTGTTGGTGAGTACACTGCTGTCTTCCGGGCTTTTCATGAAGCTGTTCCAGGATGTCACGGTGATCGCTGTAGGCCCTAGGCCTACTGTGACTAACCTAATTTCAGGCAAAGTTATCCTAGAGGAAACGACCCCCAGAGGCGGCAAACATGGCAGAAGATGCGCTTCGCGCTACGAACGCTGAGGATATCAGTGGCTCAGCAACGTCACTTATGGCGACCCCGAGCAACACGCAGATACAGTAATCTCTACCCTGATTCCATCTTTCGCTGATTGTAGTACGTGTTCTCTGAGCGTTGGATACCCGTATGATCCAGCCAAGGTCTGATTTCTGGTACAGTCATCTGCATCTACCTTTCGAGGCTCTATCATAATATCCGCGTGGCGATGAGTATCGGCCAGCACTGCAGCCGTCTGTCCCCATTAACTTGTGCTCTCGTTGCTCTCCTTCGGCGACTGAGATATCACACTGGTCTAATTGTGATCCTCATCGGGAATGCTTGATACAGGATCAGGTATCGATGTAATACATCGCGGAATCTGCCAGGACCGAATACTTCTGAGGGGTAGTCATCCAATAGTAGGTAAGTGTATACCTTATCATACGACCCTCTGCTTATTTATAAGGGATGCTTGTAGGAATCGTATGTATCCAGCTCTCAGCGCACTGGCTGATCGTCCTCTCCAACAGTAAGTCCCAAATCTGAAGCCAAACCGACCACAAATCTCGGTGTGTCTACGTTCTCTTATGTCTTCTGCATACATCTTAGTGCTGATCTGTCTACATTTCATAGACTTACGCCCTCTTATCAGCTCAATTCTTGATTCTAGTGGCCGAGGCCTCCGCGACGCTCGCCTTGTGCTGTCCGTGACGAGAACGTTAAATCCATCATGAAGCATGACGGGTTTGACGTTCTCGTTCATTATCATGAGGCGTAATCCTCGCCCTTCTCTCCTTAACGTACAGAACCGAAGGCTAACGGGCTGTAAAGAACAGTTCAAACTCTGCTCAATCCTGTGCCGTTGAATGAAAATGCAGCCTCATGCGGAGCAGGCCTGGCATAGAACTCATGACTCGTACAGATGCCCCGGTAGACCATGACCAAACTACTATGGCTAATATCAGAAAGGTTCCGGGGTTCTGGATGAAACGAGCCTCGCTTTGTGGGTAATGAGCAAGATAACCAAACCGAATTGCACCACGGGGGACAGTCTACAAGGCTATGCTTGGTTCGTACTTCCCCGTCTTTCCCTGCTCACCAACTCAGGACTCACGTGTCCCAAGCCGTTTGAGCCGTCATCATGGATCGATCCGATGCACTGTCACTGACGGCAACCTGAGAAAGTCAAGCTGCCGGTCTACAGCTTTGGGTACCGCTCGTAGGGCCCTTATCATGATATCGCTGTGCAGATCACTTTTGACACAGGAATCTCCGTTCCACGCTCTCAGCGTTCGTAGAAATTTGCTTCCTCAAGCTACAGGCTCACTGTTTCATGCCATGAACACAACATCATATCATTGTCATATATCACGGAAGCTCACCTTCACATCTGCGCGAACGCGTCTCAATATGAAGGGGAGGGTATGAGACCTGCAGATGTTTCTTCTACGTGGAGAAATCAAGTACTCTGCTAGACGTATCAAATGATACGAACCTACTCATGGCGAGCGAATGCCACAAGAACGCCGCTTCCTCCATACGAACGACTATTCCTCACGCCCTTGAATGACAATAAGCACTTCTGCTGCATCCGCGTCAGGTCCAGTTTACCTGGGCATCTGTATGCTCGAGCAGGATGATTTCTGTAGTCGGGAGGAGGCGCACTAAGCGCCGTCAGGAAATCTGGACTCTGTCGGGCGGTCCAGCCGTGTCTGCGCCTCTCTAGGCGCTTTTCTTGGCTTTCATATCCGTACGTTTCTATTGGCTGATATTGCTATATTTCATTTTATTGTCTCCACTTATCCTCCGTATTCGCGGCTTATCCGTATGTATACTATCCGCTCAAATCCTCTTACTTGATTACTCTTACTCATAGGCTATCGTATTATAGTATATAAAACCCCTTGTACTGTAGTTAGCCCGGCATCTAATATCATCTCTGTACAAGTCATTCTTTCCTGCGCGCACTTTCACAACAGGTTATGGGCCCCGCGCACGCCTAAACCTACCCCAGTATCAATATCATTACCCTCAGTACTGCCGATCCATTGCGGATCAATCTCTGCTTGACTAGTCTCTCATCCTCGCTGTTATTGCAACTCACTCACGCTTATTGCACGCCGGCACTGCGCTCCCTGAGCGCATCAAATTCAAACTTTATCACACGATCGATCTCGCTCGGACAGTATGGCCGAGTCTTCCTCGCTTTCCGGAGGGTATCGTATCCCTCCTCTCAAGGGCGCCGAAAACTACTGTATGTGGCGCATACAGATGCAAGATATTCTTCGGGACCAAGGTCTATGGGGGTACGTCGACGGTAGCTTACCCTCCCCCGAGGGAAACGCTATTGCGACCTCGATCTGGGGCCAAGTGGATCAGAAGGCCCTGACGATCATTCGTCTCCGACTTTCCGCCGAGATGATGACATGGGTCGTTTGGTCCAATTCCTCTCGTCATGCTTGGCTCGCCCTGGAGAAGGTTTTCGTCGCTCGCGGTCCTATGGCCAAGGTCACCGCTCGAAGGAAGTTTTTGAGGTATCAGATTGAGGAGGGGGCGGACATGGACGAAGAAGTGAGGAAAATGAGGAAGCTAGGGGAGGACCTCATCATGATGGAAGCGGACGTATCAGATGAGGATTTCGCACTTACTCTTCTCACCGCCTTACCCTCTTCGTGGGACCCTTTTGTTTCCTCTGTAGGAGCTTTTACCGACTCATCCGATCTTATCGGACGTATCTTAGTCGAAGAGGCGCGCCGCAAGGACCGCTCTGCCTCCGAAACCTCATTGGCGGCGACCAATGGGGGTCATGCTGCCGGAAAGAAGGGCGGACGATCAAAATTTCGGAAGGGCGTCTTTTGCCATTATTGCCATAAGGAGGGGCACATCCGGCCGGACTGCCGGTCTCTCCAGCGTTCCCGCCAAAATAATGGCAGCAAACGGCTCCGGCAACGGTGGCAGCAACGGCGGCACTACCACAACGTCCGCCCACATCGCCGAAATTCACGGCGACAGTTACGCGTTNACTACNCGCGACGGTTCATTGTCCTTCTCAGTGGCAGAAGGCGTCTGGTTGGGAGACACCGGCTCCCAGTCGCACATCGTACGCGACAAATCTCTTTTTACCCAGTACACTGACACACCCGGCGCGATCATTAAAGGCGCCGGCTCTTGCACCGCGCTTGGCCGCGGCACTGTTAGTGTATTTTTCGTCACACCAGAAGGACGTGTTCCCATCACTCTCAAGGACACACTCTACGCCCCCGAGATGCCTTACAATCTGGTGTCACTAGGTCGACTCACTACCGCTGGATTCGCGTACTCTGGGGAGCGCGACCAGCTCCGGATCCTCGATCGCAATCGAGTGATCGGTCTCGGCCACAAACGCGGCAATCTCTACGAACTTTCCGTTCAGCCTCGGACAACTCAATCTTTCGCGGTCCGGACCAAGCGCACTTGGTATGAGTGGCATTGTGCCCTCGGCCACATCAATCGACATCAATTGAAGGAGATGCACTCGAAGGGCATGGTCGACGGTATGGGCGTCGACACGTCCTCCAACTTGGACTTCGAATGCGACGCCTGTATCCAGGCGAAGCACTCCCGCGCACCATTTCCNGAAGTCTCCCAAACGCGCTCTGCGCAAGTCGGCGACCTCGTCCACTCCGACATCTGGGGACCTGCGCGGACCGAATCCTTGCAACATCATACTTACTACATCTCCTTCACTGACGACGCCTCCAGATTTTCATTCCTCAATTTCCTGAAGTCCCGAGCTTCCGCGCTTGATCGCTTTCATAAACTCGATCGACTTCTGGAGAACCAACTGGGACGTCGTATCAAGGTGCTCCGCGTCGACAACGCCAAGGAATACGTCGAAGGGGAATTCAAGGGGTACCTTCAGTCTCGCGGTATTATTTTACAGACTACCGCCCCTTATTCTCCCGCACAGAACGGCGTCGCCGAACGCTTGAACCGAACCGTGGCCGAATACACGCGCGCTATGTTACTCGCGCACAGCGCTCCACGTTTCCTCTGGCAAGACTGCGCGGCCTACGCGGTCTATTGCAAGAACTGCTGCCCAACGCGTGCGCTCCTCGGCAAAACGCCGTACGAGGTCTTTTGGGGTCGCCGCCCCGACATACAAGACCTCCAGGAGTTTGGGGTGCCCTGCTGGGTACTCATGCCTGAGAGCCGCCAAGATAAGCTTTCCCCCAAGTCCGAGCAGTTCATCTTTACCGGAATCGCTGACAACGCTGCCGGTTGGCGCTACTATTCCCCCAAGACTCGTCAAATTCTTACCTCCCGCAATGTCGTCTTCACGCGCCAACAGGAAAAGGAAACTCTCCTTCCTGATTTGGTCATTCCTGAGGCGCCCGTTCCCACGGGCGAGGGGGAGTCTTCCGGAGCTGGGACTGACAGTTCACGTCACTCCTCACGCATTGCCACGCGAATCGACTATTCGAAGCTTCACAGTACAGGCGAGAAGATTATCAAGGATGAGGACGCCCTGTCGAATCTTTGCTTCGCCGCCTTCAACCCTTTCGATGAGCCGAGAACTCTGCAAGAGGTACGGAATCGGGAGGACTGGCCGAAATGGAAGGAGGCGATGGATAAAGAGATGGCACAGCTGAAGAAGACCGGGACGTATGAGGAAACAGAGTTGCCGAAAGGGCGAAAGGCTGTTGGATGCCGCTGGGTTTTCCTGATCAAACGCGACGCCGAAGGCCGTATTTTGAAGTACAAAGCGCAATTGGTCGCGCAGGGTTTTTCACAGATCCCAGGACAAGACTTCTTTCAGACGTATGCGCCTGTCATGCGTCTCGAGTCCTTTCGCACCCTCCTGGCACTCGCCGCGCTTCACGACTGGCCGATTCACCAAATGGATGTCGTAGGCGCCTACCTCAATGCCGACCTCGAGGAAGAAATCTACATGAGACAAATACCTGGGTTCGAAGACGATTCGGGGAGGGTCCTACGTCTACGCAAGGGACTGTATGGGCTGAAACAGTCTGGCCGCGCCTGGAACAAACGCGTACACGAGCTCCTAGCAGAAAAACTCGGTTTCGTGCGCATCAACGCTGACTTCTGCGCTTACATCCGAGTCACTGGAGACGGTTTGCTCCAGATCATCCTCATCCACGTCGACGACATGGCGCTCATCACGATGAATGACGATCTCATGGCCAGCCTCAAACGCGACCTTCACCCGCACCTCCATCTAACCGATCTCGGTGAGATCAAGACCTTCGTTGGGCTGCAAATCAACCGCGACCGCGTCACACGCAAACTCATCATTCACCAGGAACGGTACATACAAACCGTACTCGAGCGTTTCCACATGCAGGATTGCATGCCCGTTTCCACGCCTCTCGATCCGAACGTCGC
>JANHOG010000152.1:0-24241 GCA_027627325.1 Phlebia brevispora
CTGTGTGTTCGGTGCTTCTCCGAGCAGGTGAGGGGCAGGTGGCTATGTGGGCGCCAATTCACGATCGAGAGTCCCGAGCCGCGCTTTCAGAGCGACGCGCACCCCCGGCAGCGTACGGAGAGTGCAGTGGAGGTCTATTGGTGCTTTCGATGTAGTTCAGAGTTTCATGCTGGAGAATCAGGGTGGTAGGATTGGCGGCGGAAGGATGAATGAAAGGGGGACACTCATGGCCAGGCTCAATCAGCTGTACGTGGAATTCTCATCTGGATGTCGCAAACAGCTCACGTACATTTAGAATACAGAGGCAGTGCATCTGCAATATTCAACTCCATCGAGCGAGCGACTGTTCTGTCTCGCGTCGTTCTACCTTTCCAGATTTTCCCCTCTTCCCACAGCTAGGCCCGGGTGTGTCTCAGATGTGCCCCGCGACATTCAGAGGCCGATATGGCTCTTCAAGATATGTGATCTCCTCCTCAGTCAGCTTCACGTGGACTCCATCAAGTACATCTTTCAGGTTCTCGAGATTCGTGGTGCCGACGATGGGGGCGGTGACGCCGTCCTTCGAAAGGGTCCACGCAATAGCGATCTGAGCCATGCTGACACCGCGCTTCTTGGCAAGCTCCTCAACTCTGAAGGCACGGTGGATTATGAGAATCGAAGACGACGTTCCGACGCGGGGGAGACAAACCTGACAATTATATCTGAAGTGCTACCTTTCATGTAGCCCTGGATAAATTTGTCCTTTTGTCCGCGCTTGGTGGAATGTTCGCTCAAAGGACGCGCAATCAGGCCACGCGCAAGGGGCGACCATGGAATACTGCCAACACCGAACATCTTGCGGAACAAAACATTAACGACACCTGAGCTGAAAATATATGTTACCGCGATATACCTTGAGAGTGGGGAACATTTCACGCTCTTCCTCGCGATAGACCAGATTGTAATGGTTTTGCATCGAGATAAAGGGCGTAAGGTTGTTACTGATGGCATAGTCTGCGTGCATACGTCAAAGACTGTTGACGTATGAATCATCGTAGGATACACTTACTTTGCATAACTTGGACTAGGTTAAAAATGAATGAAGAAACGCGACAACATGTATACGGTAAGAGCTTACACTGATATGCATAACATGAACTCATGCCGATGTAACGAACCCAGCCTGCCTTCACGGCGTCGTGCAAAGCCCGCATCGTCTCTTCAATCGGAGTGTTGTAGTCAAAGCGGGAGCCTGACGTTCAAGTTCAGTCTCATATCATCAAGAATCAAGTCCCACATGAACGCACATTGAAGGACGTCAATGTAGTCGAGCTGCAGACGTTCCAAGCTACCTTTGACTCCGTCAAAGATATGCTTCCGGCTGAGTCCCCACTGGTTCACGAGGCCAATATCGTCGGGGTTCAACCGGGATCCAAGCAAGTTCGTTCCCGTGTCGCGAGCGCAGGGTTGATAGACCTATTGGTCGCGTTCGGTCAGTGACAGTGCGTACTTCGCCAACAGTCAGAGCTGCTGACCTTGGTCATCACCACAATCTCTTCGCGAGGTAGGCCTAGCTTCTTGATGGCGTTGCCCAAGATCCTCTCTGCTAATCCGTTAGAGTACGCATCGGCCGTGTCGAACGTGTTGATGCCATGTTCGTAGCTGTCGAGATTCCATCCCGGATCAGCAAACACCATCTCAGAACAAAAGTGGATCTTACGCGTATTTGATATGCTGGATGGCTTCTTCCTCTTCAAGGACCCATTCTTCCCACTTTTTATCACCGTACTGCATGGTCCCAAGGATTATCTTGGACACCTTGAGGCCAGAGTTGCCCAAGCGGACTGTCCTCTCTGTCAGTACCCATGCTCACTCAGAATAATGCAACGCTTACCGTAGTGCATCTTACTTTCCTCCGACATTCTCAGATGGACGGGGAAAAATACAGAAGAGGGGGAAATACGGAACCATCGTGACTATGAGCATGTTATATATCTTCTTTCCAGCGTCATAATCCTTCGATTTTACATCAAGCAATACCGTGGCGGCCCCGAAAAGAATTCAAGCCACATTTTAGCCCCATTCTAGAGGGTGCGACATCAGAAATCATGGTTCCATACCCCAGCATTAGTGTAACAACGCTGCTGTAGTCGATGCGTGATTACAATTATAGGCACGATTAGAGAGGCTCACGTACAATGCTTCCATAAACAACCAACTACTTCTCAGATAGTTACAGGTCTGTACATTGTCATCGGAAGCCATGACCCGTCTGGCTTGACTAACGTGCGGGTAGTGGCGAAAGTTGAGGGAAAGCGTTACAGCTGGCTGCAGAACGATAGGCCCCTTCGGGAAATACGCGCACCTAGCGTATTCGGGCGGAGTCCAACTGATTGATGCGTGCAACGCAAGATCTATGCCAGATCCACCTCTGCAAGCACTCGAACGACGTATTTCAAGGCAGAAACAGCTGGTTTCAGGGCTTACTACGGCAGCATGTGGTCGACGCAGGCGAGGGCGGGGGTTCACAGCCTGTAGAGGGTACGTTTCGAAGTAGTACGATCCCTCGCAGGTAATTAACGCTTTTACAGCCTGGAATCGCGACTGGCACGCTGATACGAGGGGATTACAACCACCGCCGTGGCCATGGATATACCGAAGCCTCAATCGCAGAGCACTTGAGGCTTTCACGACGACCTGGGTGCCAATTTGAGCTGGCGAGAGCGTAAAGACGAGTTACTGTCTAGACGCCCAATCACTCGCCTAAGGTCAAATCACAAACCCCGCTGTCATTTCTGTGTGCGCAGTTTTTTTGGGAGGGGCCTATCGTTTTGAAGCCAGCTGTAATTAAACGCGCCTAGGGTGTTTGATTCCCACGGTAACAAAGTCCTGCGCAGGTTGTATTAGCGTTTGTTATCCTGCTTCATTTCATTTGAACCCTCCTCTTTGCGAGAGCTTCCTTTTATTATCTCTCTGCCTCATACTCTCTGCAAGCACGCTCTGTTCAACTGCCCTACATTCACCTCAACCACCTTGTTATATATCACCCAGACATCGCAAGACTGGAATAAATTATAAGACCAATCTTTTCGCCTAGCTTAGTGGACTACAACTCCGTACCTCCCCTGTCTTCCCGCGCAACATGACGGTGTCGAATCCGGACAAATGGATAGAACAGTTAATGCAATGTCAGCACCTATCAGAACCTGAAATGAAGGCCCTCTGCGACCAAGTGCGGGGTATACTCCTCGAGGAGTCCAACATCCAGCCCGTCTCGAGTCCAGTGACAATCTGCGGGGACATACACGGGCAGTTCTGGGACCTGCTCGAGCTGCTGCGGAAAGGCGGAAATGTCCCAGAGACGAGCTATATCTTCATGGCACGTAGGTGTTCCTCGACCTGTCAACGCTGGACCGCTCAAACTCTTCCAGGGCGACTTCGTCGACCGTGGACACTACAGTCTTGAAACTGTTTCGCTACTGTTTGCTCTGAAAGCTAGGCATGCGTCTTAGACTCTTGTCTTGCTACCGGGGTTCCTTACATCGATGGACAGATACCCCGACAAAGTAACGTTACTGAGAGGAAATCACGAGAGTCGGCAGATAACACAGGTCTATGGCTTCTACGGTCAGTGTCTACCTTCATTGCCTATATCTTACTGTCTAGATTCCCAACGTTTTCTAGATGAATGTCAGCAGAAGTATGGAAGTGCACAAGTATGGAAAGCATGCTGTAGCGTTTTCGACTACTTGAATCTCGCTGCGGTGCGCATCTATGGTTTTTCGTCTTGCTCTGGCTAAGTTATAGTATAGATCATTGACGGCGAAACGTTATGTGTACACGGAGGCCTGTCGCCAGATATCAGAACCTTAGACCAGATAAGAATTCTGTCAAGAGCTCAGGAGATACCACACGAAGGAGCGTTCTGTGGTGTGTATTACCTTGAGGCTCGAAAACGCTCGTTGCTCATCTGCGCACAGATTTGATGTGGTCAGATCCGGACGACGTAGAAAACTGGGCAGTAAGTCCGCGTGGTGCAGGCTGGTTATTTGGAGGGAGGGTAACAAGCGAGGTAAGTTGTTAGTTGTTCTTAACAGTGCTTGCGATGACCTAGTATTATTGTGGATAGTTCAACCACAACAACCAACTAAAACTGATAGCGCGGGCACATCAACTTGTACAAGAAGGATACAAGTACATGTTTGATGAACAATTAGTGACCGTGTGGTCTGCACCCAATTATTGTTATCGCTGCGGTAATATGGCGTCGATCTTGACAATTCACGAGAACGGTAGTCGAGACTTCATCGTGTACGACGCAGCAGAGGAGAACGAGCGAGATAAAGGGATGCTCAAGGCAAGGAAGATGGTGAGTTGTCGATTGCTTTGTGCTAGTCGCTGTGTGATTGACATGTATGTGCTAGGGTACGATGCCGTACTTTGTATAACTTATTGTAGTAGTAAACTAATTCGCATAGTATGTATCGCTCATAACATCGTATTTCTTGGACATTATTGCCTCGTAGATTGGTCTTTTAGGAGGCCTCTCTTCGTCATAACCTCTACAATAGTTCTAGATGCCAGTATTCACGAGCCTCAGTCTCCGACCTTTGTGGTTTCGTATGTTTGCGCTCGGTGAATTCTTGGAGTATCCCTCGCGCGTGCGCGCTTGGACTTGCCTCGTTCGCGCGTACCTGAGCCGCGATCGCGACTTCACACGCTCTCATTCGCACTACGCCACTGGACAGGGTCTTCACAGTCCAAGATGGCTGACTCAGAGAGAAAGCAGCCCCCAGCATCAATGGCGTAAACTATCTTTCCCACCGCGTCCACGGAACGGTGCACCTGTGACCACATACACACCAGAGTACCAGACTGCGGGACTCCGCCGAAGCGTGCTATCGACATCATTTGCGGAAGCTCCCAGTATATATAAAGGACTATGGGAACGCATCCACATTGCACTATCTGTGCTGATACCATTACTCTACCAGCGATAGCACCATGTCCTCCACCACGAAAGTGCCAATCGGTAAGACCGCGCGATGCTAATACGCGTCGGACATGCACTGATACAGTCTTTCGTCTCGTGTGCACAGTTCGTCTGGGTAACTCCGGACTGAAAGTGTCCAAGATTATCCTGGGCTGCATGTCCTACGGTGCCAAGGGTTGGGCTCAGTGGGTCCTCGACGAGGAAGAGGCTATCAAGCACATCAAGTTTGCGTGAGTAGACATCCGAATGACGCGTCTACTATCTGCGTCCGAGAGCCCGATGCTGACCCCGTCCCGACAGCTACGACCACGGGATTCAGACTTTTGACACAGCGAACGTTCGTCCTCCCAGCTGCCTAATTCAATTTCCCAAAGAAAATTTGGGGTTGCTGAATCCATGTCCAGGTTTACTCGAATGGTCTCTCCGAGGTCATACTCGGCATTGCCATCAAGAAGCTCAGTCTTCCGCGGGAGGAAATTGTGGTGATGACCAAGGTCAATACTATATTTCCTTGACAGATGACCCTCGTGTGTAACGTTTTTGCAGCTCTATGGTGCGGTGGGACCTGAATTCGAGATGAACATCATGGCCTCCGGAAAGAAGCCGGAAGACTTCGGCATCATCCAGCAAAAGGGTCTGAATCGCAAGGTAACATGATAGCAACAACTCGTCGCATTCAGGGCTCAGCTGAACGCGCTGCGATGATTTAGCACATCTTCGACTCCGTGAAAGCGAGTTTGAAGCGTTTGCAGTTGGACTACATTGATGTCCTGCAATGTACGAAAACTCATCGCCATGTGCTACGAGCTTTCTGATCAGTCATATGCAGGTCACAGATTTGACTATGACACGCCTATCGCAGAGACTATGCAGGCACTTCACGATGTTGTTCAGGCTGGCTACGTCCGTTACATCGGCATGAGTTCATGCTGGGCCTATCAATGTCGGTATCGTCGTAACACTTCTTAGTTCAGGTTTACTGACATTTTGTTCATTAGTTCACGCTATGCAGAGTACGTTGTAGAAAACAGGGCCTAAGAGGATCTTTCTGAAAGATTATAGGCTACGCTATTCAGAATCATCTCACGCCCTTCATCTCCATGCAGAACCACTACAGTCTTCTGTACCGAGAGGAGGAACGGGAGATGTTCCCTACGCTGAAGGTATGGGATTCTGGTCTGTTGTCTGAAGAGAATCTCATAATGTATCTGTAGACGTTCGGCGTCGGATCGGTTCCATGGTCTCCCCTCGCTCGGGGGCTGCTCACAAGGCCGCTGAGCGAGCAAAAAGCCACATCCAGAGGTCAAACTGACCGCTTCGTCAAAGGATATAGTGGCGGCGGCAGCCCTGACATCATCAACAGGTTTGTGGTTTATCTTAGGAGTGTTTTCTGCTTATTGATGAGCTCTTCGGTACTCAGAGTAGAAGAGCTCGCAAAGAAGAAGGGAGCCACTATGGCTCAAATTGCTCTCGCTTGGAATTTTGCGAAGGAAGGCGTAACGGCACCCATCGTTGGCACCACGAGCCTCAAGAACCTGGAAGAGCTCATTGGTAAGCAGTCATTCATGAGATGCACCTTCATACCTTACCACTCTCCGGACTTGCAGACGCGGTGAACATCAAATTGACCGACGACGAGGTCAAGTATTTGGAGGAACCGTACCAGCCTTGCAAAATCAACGGCCACATGTGAAAGCGTCCCGCGAAAGCCGTGGATTGAGTTCGTTTTAAGTAAATAGCTCTGTAGCAGTACTCTGTATGATAGTCATGTACGAATAGCAAAGGCGAATTGAACAAATGCCAGCGGTGCACGAAGAGATTCCCACACTCCCTCTTGGGCGCTTTTCAGGAGGTTGTCCACGTGCACTCACACGAGAGAGGGTGATCCCGATATGATCTCCCGGCGAAGATCGTCGTACCGCCACGATCAGCGCATCAACTCCTTTTCTGGCATCCGCAACTTTGAACTTTCAGTCTCTTCGTGTCTTCGACTTCCTGCCACGACATACGCGGCTCGGTCTATGTTCATACGAGGTAGGAGGGCTCTTGAGTCGCATTCAAATGCTTTACTTATCGCGTATCCGGTGTTCGTAGCGCAGGGGAAGCCCAGCAGCTGCAAGCGTAGTGAGTCGTTCCGAGTCGACGCCTGGCTTCGGGTCACGCCAACGTTGACATCCTTCAAATCTTAGGACAAAGGCGCCAGATCCTGGCCTCGAATTAGGACCCTCCTTGTGTGAACGTTCGGACGGTGGCACGTAGGTGGTGGTGGCACGAAAGAAAGTTCGCGATTCTGGCCGTCATCTAGTGGCGAGAGGTGGCAGGTCGGCTATAAAACGCGATGTCCTCCAACAAGATGGGTCTCCCACCGTCGGACCACGACCTAGACGAACCACCAAGTTTTGAGTATCACGAAATGAGCGGGTCGTTTATTGCCATCGAGCCTCCTGCATCGCCACGCACACAGCAAGGAGAGACGCGAACAGTAGTAGGTGAGTGCCTGACCGTGGCTTCTCTAAAATTTCGCGGTACTCACCGCGATGTAGGGACGCACTCCGAACGCGACGTGCCATCTTCTGCCTTGCCCCCATCGTTTGAGTCCGCGCAGTTTGACATTATTCTGAGACACCAGCGTCAGCGCCCAAGAGGAGGCGGTGGGACGAAGTTCACTGGCGTACCGTCGCGTTTTCTCCACTTGTCAAACGCCTTTGAGTTTTCCGGATGGGGAACCCTGTCGAACATAGATCTATCTCCAGACGACGTGTCGCAAGGCCAGCAGGACGTCAAGAGTTCTTCTGAGGCCGGCAGCTTGGGGCAGTTCACGGCTAGCGCTTTGGCAGGAAATGCGGTTCTCGGCAGTGTTTTTTACGCATTGCCTGCTGTTGTCGCTGTATCGACTATATAGTAAGTGTACTGCACCGTTTGTCGCGTTCCTGGCACTAAATTAGGCGGCCTAGTTCACCAATCTCGCTGCTGATCGCAACTTCTATGCTGTTCCTGTGGCGCCCCGTCATGGAAGAGTTGGCATCTGCTTTACCTATCAGCGGTGCACCCTACACCTATATGTGAGTTCTGTCAGTGTCAACCGTACCTTGTCCCTGACAGCGAGCACGATCTGCGGGTAGATTGAACGTATCGTCCAAGTACCTCGCGCTCATCTCAGCGGCACTGCTCCTGCTAGACTATGCGGCGACTTCAGTGGTGTCTGCCGCGACGGCAATGACATATCTCAATGGAGAAGTCTCGCTGCCCTTTCCCATTGTCGTCGGGGCTCTGCTTGTCCTGATTCTGTTCACAATGATCAGTCTCAGCGGCCTTCGGGACAGTGCAAGAATTGCGTTGTCCCTTCTTACGCTCCACGTATGTGGGAGCCATGCGGTACATCGTCCTTCTTACTCACATGTGCCTTTAGATGGTTACAATGGCTGCGTTATTTGTTGCTTCCATTGTTGCATGGGCGCGGATGGGGAATGTACAGCTCCGTGCTAACTGGAAGCTTGGCCAAGCAATTGCGTCAAAAAATATCGCGAGACAAATATTCGACGGCGCGTGCATCGGCGTGCTGGGATTGACTGGCTTTGAATGTGCGGCGAGACTGTCTTCATTGAACAAAAATACTAGCTCACCCTTTGTGTAGGTGTACCCTCGTATGCAGCCAGTATCAAAACAGGCCGTTTCCCTAAAGTCCTGCGCAACCTTCACTATCCGGCTATCCTCCTGAACGTACTATCAATACTGTTTGTATTGGCACTGGTCCCACTAGAGTCAGCACTGGCGGGCGCAAATGTCCTCAGTCTTCTGAGTCAAATTGTCAGTAGGCCGGGCGACCATGGTACCCTTTCTTACTAACGTGAAATTTCCGCAGGCTGCCGGCAAGTGGCTCCGGACCTGGATTGTCGTAGATGCCATGGTTGTACTTTGTGGCGGGGTACTCACGGGTGCGCGGTGATAAATCTCTTCCGGAACATGTACCCTATTCTGACACTAGTGTCCAGGGATATTGGGCGCATGTGAACTCTTTGAGCGATTGGCGCGCGACCGGTTGCTTCCCCAGCTGTTCCTGCGCCGCCTCCCAATCACACACGCTCCTGGATACTCTATCATTTGTTTCGCGACGTTCAGCTATGTGCTGTACGCCAGTTCGGGCGCAAGTTTGCCAATTGTGTCCAAGATGTACGTTATTGCCGCCGTGTCACCTGCAGGACCCTTTCTTAAGTTGCTATTTAGGTTCTCATTAATCTGGTTGATGGTCATGACGTTGTTTCCTCTTGCGGTGCTCCTGCTGAAGTACAACCGCGGCCGTCTGCCGAGGACACCCAAGACCTCGGTCCTTGTCGTATTCTTAACGCTAGCTATAGCAGCAGTAGTCATCGGGGGGAACATCGCAATTGATCCGACTACCATTGGGTGAGCTACTCAGGTCCAATCCCCCCAGAGTTGCGCTTGCTGAACCAACTTCCCTAATGCGTACAAGCTATGCCGCAGCGTACTTCGCGGCCATCTCATCACTGTTTTATGTGACTATGAAAAAGGCCCGCGTGGTGCACTGGATTCTGTGGCTTTACGATCAGATGCCGTATCTGCATGCCCTAGCCTGGACAAAGCGGTGGGGCGACAGGCTGACAACGGTCGTCCGACTTCTGCGACGCCAGCCGGTGTGCATCTTGGTCAAGACGGACGAAGTACGTCTTTCTTCCCGGCGGCCTGTCAGTGCAGAGAACTCGTACTGAATGCGGCGCGATGCAGATCAACATCTTGTTCCATAAGCTGCTGTATGTAACTCAGAACGAGGAGACCTCGTGCCTGAGACTAATCCACTTTTACGACGAGGAAGTGGGTGTCCCCTCTGAGATGGAAGCGAACTGGAAGAGTGCGTCGCAGGGACCCTTTCCTATTCCGCAGTGTGACCGCTAACTCACACCGCCAGTTCTTGACGAAGCGTTCCCTGAGATCACGGTGGATCTGGTGAGCTTGTTGCATCTATAGACAGTGCTGGACCCCGGCTCTGACACTAGGTTGATTATCGGCACAGATCTTAATTCGAGGGGAGTTCGTCCCGTCTAACGTAGCCGCGCTGTCCCGTAAGCTGGGTATTCCTACTTCCCTCATGTTCATGTCCTGCCCCGGACCAAACTTTCCGCACGGCATCGCCGAGTTCGGCACACGTATCATCAGTCTGTAGATTGTCCAGTATCCAACCAGACTGCACGTAGCATTTTATTCCCATAGCCACACAATCTCCATTTGGATACCCCCTGCGACCCGCGTCTGCACAATATGTTCTCACTATGTAGCAATTCCGCGTGTAATATAACAAACTTTGAATAATGACGTTGTATTCCCTGTCAGTTTCGACTTGTGAAATATACGATACGACCCGGAACACAACACCCGACGGCGTTTTGTGTGTGCGCTACCCACGCGTTATGCAGCGCGTGTTCCACGGCGCGTTCTGAGATCAAGGCTTCGACTACGGGGATTTTTGATCTGCGGAGACGGAGCATGTCAGGGTGCAGCAATATATCCTCTTTCTTACTGGCGTCGCAGAAGCGTGCAACAATACGGATAATGTAGTATGTAATTAAACAAGGGGCTTACTGAAGACCGAGATCCGCAATGCGGCTTGGATATTGTGCTCTCATCGCATCTTAATCGCATGGCCTGCATAGCACAGGCGGACGGGGAGGGTCCCATTTCCTCGCGGACGGTACATGAGGCAGGAATGGTGACGTCGCACTTACAGCCATAGCGTCGTGATGAGCTCAGGTGGCGGCGGCGGATACGATGGGGCCGCGATGATGCGCTCGACGTTAAGGTTTCGACGGATGGCAGGCGTTGCCATCGTGGACGCCGACGGTGACGGCATTTCCATTGCACGATGCATAGCGTCGACAGAGTCGAAATGCCGACCGTGCGCGATGGCTGATAAGGTGTGCCGTTCAGATCTGGACGCAGGGAACCCCATGTGTGGGCACGTCGCGCCGGTTTGGGTGGCATGATGCGCAAGATCGCGGCCTCCGATGCGATCCCTGGGCTCGGTGAAGAGGCGAAGACACTGCCATATAGCGCAGGAGCATCATCAGTCCGAGCGACGCATTATTCTGTGGGCAGAGAAAGCACCTTTCCACACATATGGACCTACTGTTGGAGGCTTTGATCCACGTGCACGGGCTATTTTCTGCAGTACACGGAATCCATCGGGTCGGCGAGTTGATTGACCGACGGTAGGAAGGTACAGTTTGGTGCGAGAGTGCGACGATAAGCTGATGCCATTGTCAGATGGCCACATTCAATAGCGGCTTTGAAAATGCGCCTTGACTCCGCGATGGTAACAAGTGCGCTCGAATCGCGAGCCTACGCGAAGCGAACAAAGCGTGTGTTAGCCGCCAAAAATATTTCTAGAGCAGACAGAGAGTACACAGTCTGCAGCACAAAGGTCGAACATTATCGTGGTGAAAGGCAGAGGAGGACGGCTTGCGGACGCGCGCACGGGATGCGCTGGTGTTTGCCGAGAATCGCTGGCATCTCTCGCAGAGATCTCATCTCCGGAGGACTTTGCTCTCACACCTCTGGTCCGCAATTGGGCGGGCGACCAAACTTTCATGGGATCTCTCTGATTCCATCAAATCTGTGGCTCTCGAGGGTGTTCGCAATTTTGTATTGTAGGTGCTTTGCCTCCTCCGACGCGGCACCAGCTAAACAGAGACGATCGCAGTCGCACACTGGCCTCTTGAGCGAGGGCCTTTCGTCATGCATGTCCCGCCCAGGTCGCCCGCACATAGGCTTTGCACGCCCTTGACACGCCTGAGCACGGCCTTTGATCAGATCCCTGCCACCATCAGTTATTGGCGGGTACTGATCTATCTCCCGACGCAAGCGATGCCGTCGTACGTCGTGTTTGCAACGTAAAGGCTCTTTGTTGGTTTTCGATTTTTGGTCACCTTGATTGGTCCGTGGGCCCTCGCACTAAACTCAACTTAGAACGACTGCCTTGTATCTGAGGCGGATCTAGCCCATCAGCACGCCACTGCTGCAATTGGGCGTACAGGTGGGGGACCCTTCGAATTTTCCGAGAGAGAGAGTTCCCATCGGGCCGCAGAGCTGGATGCGCGAAGCACGCACTGCGGCCAGTGCAGAGTCTATTGCAGCTGTGGTCCGCGCAGGATGCGTTGGGAGGACTACCCATCGGACTTGTTGAAGTCCCGCGAGTGGTGCCGCAATGGAGGTCGATCAATCACATCCTAAGACGCTCATCCAACACGAGGCGCCCTTCTTGACGGTGTTGTCGTGCCTAGGAGGTTCCCACGGCTGCCCTTACCACAGACCAGTTAGTCCCTTTCTGCATCTTCCAGAACGATTTCATTTTAATTTTTGTGCTACCTAATCCGAGCGATCATGTTGTTCGGTTATCCATCTCTGCCGCGACTAGCTTGTACGTGTGTGTGCCCTGACCAGATGCGCCTTGTTACTTTAAATACTCTGGTCTCCAGGCCACCCCCTTTCCTTTCCACGACTCACTTCCTAAAGCAACTGGGCTAATCCAAAATGTCTCTCTCTCCTTCTAGCAGTCCCAGACCCCGCCGCCTGTGAACAAACGCGCGAAGAAGGACAAGACTGCGCCGGCAAAGGTCGAGTCCTATGTGCAGGTTATCACCCATGATACTGTTCTCTTTCCAGAAGGCGGAGGCCAACCATATGATATTGGGACCCTGACGAGCGCAGACGGCGAATTATGGGACGTAGTTGATGTGAAGCGCCATGGCGGACATGCCGTGCACTACGTCCGTGTGAGCGATCGTGGTGTCGATGCTGCTTTGAAAGCCTTCACATCGGGATCTATCGTCAATGTTGCACTTGGAGAGGCGGGCTTGGCCCGGCGTTTGGACCACGTACGACATATGCGACCTTTAGCGTCTTTCACTAAGACACTGAATCTTCGATGCATTCCAGATGTGTGTGCACACTTCGCAACACTTGCTGTCTGCAGTACTCGACACGCGTGATTTACCTACGCTTTCCTGGTCACTTACTCCGTATCCGGCACCCTGCTACGTAGAGATCCCTCGTTCCATGTCAGTGGAGGAGATTGCATCTGTGCAGGAGCAGGCGAATAAACTGGTCTTCGAAGGTCGGAAAGTCCACATTGAGGTCCAAGAGCTCCACGAAGAAGTGGTTCAGAAGTATGACGGGCCCAGCGTTGGCATTCCGACCGATTACACGGGCGGTGTGCAAAGGACAGTCATCATTGACGGCGTAGACCGAAGCCAGTAAGTTAATCGTTATCTTCGATCAACGTTTCCGGTCACTGACCTGCACATCTCAGTTGCTGCGGTACCCATCTGCCTTCATTGAGCAACCTCCAGCTTTTCATCATACCCCACACTGAATCACTCGCTCGCGCGAGCACCACCTCCGCTCGACTGTACTTCCTTGCCGGACCGCGCTTGATAACTTATCTGACTTCCACGCACACCTTCCTAAGCAGCACAGCTAATATTCTTAGCTGTGGCGCACCTAACGTGCCAGAGCGTGTCGAGCAAGTTGTAGATGACAGGAAACGCGCAACGAAGAGGGTTGAAGACCTGGAACTTGAGCTTTCCGCGACCATTGCCAAGAACATTATCGCGGCTTTTCAGGGCAAGAGCAAGCCAATTGTCTTATATAAACACCGGACGGACGATGCCATAAACGCACTCGGATTCCTATCTTCTATTTCGTTCGCATTCGTTAACGAGATGGCATCGCGCGCAGAACCTACTCCGTACCTTATAGTGTTTTCCTCGTCGCCTTCCGCACAAAGTGCGGGTTCTACAACAGTCGTGACGGTTTTTGGAAGCGACGAAAAGAGGGTGAAAGAAGTGGGAGACGTTCTGAAGTCTAAGTTGAATGTGAAGGGTGGAGGGAAGGGCCCTAGGTGGAGCGGGAAGTTCACGGGCGTCTGGAAGGAGAATAGAGAGGGCACTGTCGTAGAGGATGCACTCCGTCTTTAAATGAAAATCAATGTCCATTCGTTGTACAATCTGTTACAATTAGTGTAGAAGTAGACGTAGACGACCTGTGATACTTATACAATGATGATGCCGTTACGGATATCAAGGAAGCTTGTCCAGGCAGCGAGCAGCGACGCTGATCAGTGCTTTGGCTCACCGAGACTGGGATTTTCATTTGAGCCCTCAGCGCGACGGAACTCATCGTCGAGGATGTAGAGCCCCTCGTCTGATCAGGTAGACGTAAATATATGTGTACACAGTCAATGTGGAGAAACTCACTGTCAACGATGTAGGTGAGACCGGTGTAACTCACTGCAATATCTGGGTTGTTCAGCCCAACACCGACGCTCGCTTCGCCCTCCCACAAATCCGCATTAACTTCATCTTCTTCATCCCTGTCAAATCCATCGCGGTCAACATCCATATCGACCTCATCATCCCATTCGTCTGCACTGTCGAACCAGTCATCTTCTCGTTCGGCGTACTCGAAGTCGTCCTCCTCCTCGTCTTCATCATCCGGGATAAAGTCGCCGTCAGAGGATTCATTGTCAGAGTCGCTTATGGGTTTGACATCTAGGAAGGCATGACGGCACGCGGGGCATGTCCCATGCTGCGGAGGGTGAATAAAGCGAAAACTACTGAGGGATACGAGCTCACCCGTCCCTGTATCCACTCTATAAGGCTGACCTGATGTAAGATGAAAATTTCTGGAGTTCAGGAAAAATACTTACTCAGCCCGACAGAACATGTGTCCACATCCTTCTAACTTGGTGATCCCGCATAGGTTGACACGATCAGGGGTGCCACCACCCAAGACGGCGGTTTCCATGCTCTGCGCTGTCCCCTCGAGGATGCTGGAGAAGGGGAGTAAGCATATGGGACAAGGATCGTTCAAGGGAATTTTGTCTTTAGATAGTGTAGGTAGTTTAGCAATGGCACGGCCAATACGCTGTTCGGTCGTGAGGGGTATAATGGATTCGTCGTCGAGAGTATCCATCTGCTCGGAATAGGCTCCGGGCACGGCTCAGATTGAAGAAGAGGATAGAGTCTGATGAAGATTGTAGTCTGCACCGTCTCTGACGGCGAGGGTAGTGCGTTGGTAGCTGTCTTACTCGATGAGCAGGCAGACTCACGCAGTGAGGTGACGGCACCGAAAACAACCCAAAACGCGTAAACAACGTTCGCGTCCGTCACGTGCCTCGGCAAAACATTGGATCCTAACCACGCGACAATAAGCGCCCCGAATCCCTCGGAGATGCCTTATTCAATCTTCTAAGCGCGCAGTAAACGAATAACTCGGCTTTTCTTGGTGCATTTTGCCATCGTTGCGAATGTTCAGCTCAACGACTGTGAAAGACAAACCCTTGAACGATCTTTTATCTATGACGACATGCGAAGTATCGAAGCCGATATAGTATCCGGGAACAAAAGACGAAGCGCTCAACTCAAGCATCTACCCACAGTCACCCAAAGCGCGATAAGCTTCCACGTTGTCCTTCGACCACCATGGCCTTGTCTACAGAGCGAATGGATCCTCGCACACCGTTGCTCAAAGGTAATATCGAAGAGGAGGTCGTAGAAGTTGACAGTTCTGATGTAGATGACGATCTTGATGATCCTCTCAAGAGGAAAGAGCTGGAACGTCGGCTGCTATGGAAATTAGACAAGCGCATGTCCATTCTCATGCTCATATATATTCTTAACTTCGTAAGTCGCCACATTGAAACATTCTATCTATGACTTCTTACATTTTTCCAATGAGATTGATCGTAATAATGCTGGGTAAGCACGGTTGTCCAGTCCATCCGAATTCGGGGTCGTTAATACCTGCTGTGGCATCGGTACCGCAGAGCAGCGCGTCTACGTGGGTTCGAAGATGACCTCCAGCTTAAAGGCCAACAATTCGCGACCGTGCTCTCCGTTCTCTATATAGGATACATCTCGATGCAGGTACCATCGTACGTATCATGCCCATTTCGTGCCATCGAAATCATGATTACGCTGCCAATGATAGTAATATGTTCCTGAACCACATTGGAAAGCCGTCTGTTTATCTCCCCGTCTGTATGTCCTTGTGGGGCTTCGTCTCCCTCATGACTGGATTTGCGAGAAAGTGCGTACCACTATAATCTTCGTTCTCTGCCGCGCTCACGCCGCTGTAGCTTCTATGATGTTCTTTTCACTCGCTTCGTATTGGGAATCCTCGAAGCTTCCTTCTTCCCTGGGGCCTTATTCTTAATCAGCAAATGGTACAAGCGCAACGAGACGGGCGTGCGCACCTCTATCCTCTTCTGTGGCGGAATCATCAGCAATGCCTTCGGTGCCTTAATAGCTTCGGCAATTCTCGACAATATGGAAGGCGTCCTTGGCCGTGCCGCTTGGCGGTGGCTCTTCTATACCGAGGGCTTCGTCACGATCGTCGTTGCTCTGAGTGCTATGTTCATTCTCCCTGATTTTCCTGAGACCACGCGGCGCGGCTGGCTCACCGACCAAGAGATTCGATTAGCTTTGCTGCGTATGCACGAAGACAGTGACCATTCCGTTCCCATTCAACAAGAATCCAGAGCAAGCATGTTGAAGTCGGGTTTCTGGCTGGCCATGAAAGATGGAAATGTTTACCTCCTAACTTTGGTCCAGGCAGCGCAAAACGTATCGGCTGGCTTTACGGTCTATTTTCCGACACTCGCTGCTACGTTAGGAGTTGAGCGTAAAATCGCTCTTTTGCTTTGTGCGCCTCCCTACCTTTGTGCCGCAGTGCTGGCTTACTTTGTAGCCCGGTGAGTCTCGTTGCTAGTCTTTTCCGTGAAGCTCACACATGTGTTCAGACGTTCCGATCGAGAAAATGAACGTTTCATGCATATTGCCCTTCCCTTTTGCGTTGGGATTTTCGGGTTGATGATACCCTTCTTTACAACGAATGTCACGGCAAGATACGTTTCCATGTGGGTCGCCTTCTCATCGCCTCCGGATATAGCGCTGATGAGTGATGACCTAGGTTTCTCATGCCGCAATCCTACGCTGGAATAGGCGTCTTATTTGCGTGGTGCGGAAACACTTTCCCTAGTCCTCCTGCCAAGAGAGCAGTCGCACTTGCCTTCATCAATTCATTCTCGCAATTTGGCAATGCTCTCGGAGCGTACGTACTCTTCTAGTCTAGGTACTTCATATGTCTTACCCTTTGTCTAGCTATGCGTGGCCTGTCGCCTGGGCTCCGACGTATCGCCCGTCATACATGATATGCATGCTCGCCTCGTTGAGTACCATAGCCCTATGCTACGTCCTCAAACGACGGTTAGCAGCCCTTAATCGCAAACTGGCGGAAGAAGAAATTGAACGAAATGCTCCAGGAGTGGGCTTCCGATATCTGCTATGACGAGCCCCACTACTTAGTTTCCCATCCTGACCAATAGAAACCTTGTAGATCTATCGTGTGCATCTACTAGATCATACTATTTCCAGTTTCTCCTGCGGAACCCAACCTGAAGACGGTTAATACGTCATGTGCTACCTTTGGTGCGCAGGTCGTCGCAGCCTGCCGTTAGCGAGGATCAATAAAGAGTCGAGTCAAGACTTGTTTATTTACTTGCAAACTCCTTGTGTTCGTTGGGCCTTACGTCTTGATATGCGCACGCTGCCAGTGTTTACATGGCTACTACGCGGTCTCGAACCTTTATTTGCCCCTGAAATCCACAGAGTCGTTTCTGGATGGTCCTGTGAGCTGACGGCACAACAGAGTCTGCACCGAGTTGATATTGACCACGCGAGAAGCGTCCCGGCGGGCCCCTCGGAGATGCCTTTTGGGTTAGACGCTCAACCAGGAATGGCTTCTTGCCATCAACCGGCGGCAAATGTCCAGCTCAACATCCGTAGCAAAGAGCCTCGTGCACCGCCCTTTCCCCATGCCGACGCGTCAAAGACGGAAGTTTAGATGCTGAACGCGGGGACAAGACGCAGCGCGCAGTCGAAACGGCGTTCAGCCACCCAAGGCGCGATGAGCCTCCACGTAACCCTTTCACCGCCATGGCCTCGTTTACGGAGGGACTGGAGCTTCATATTCCGCTGCTTAAAGACAATGCGGAAGAAGAGATATTCGAAGTTGCCGATTCCGATGAGTTTGACGAGCTTGACGATCCTATGAAGAGGCGAGAACTAGAACGAGCACTGTTGTGGAAGCTGGACAAGCGCATGTCCGTTCTCATGTTCATATACATTCTTAATGTTGTAAGTCAAGATGTGTGCATAATAATATGTAACAATTTCTGACCTGTCCTTCTAGCTCGATCGAAATAATGCAGGGTAAGAGTGGTTGCGTAACAATCTAAAGCTGCAGGTACCGATGACGCCACTGCAGAGCAGCCCGTCTACGTGGTTTTGAAGACGATTTACAGCTCAAAGGACAACAATTCGCCACAGTACTTTCTGTTCTGTACGTAGGATACATCTCTATGCAAGTTCCATCGTGAGTAGCATGCCTTCTCCTTCCGATAAAAACCTGTAATTTACCCTCACGACAGGAATATGTTCCTAAATCATATTGGAAAACCATCAGTGTATCTGCCAATTTGCATGGCAATATGGGGCTTCGTCTCACTCATGACTGGATTTGCGAGAAAGTATGTTCTATGTCGTCTTCACTCGCTGCCGCACTCACACCGCCGCAGCTTCTATGATGTACTCTTCACCCGCTTCTTACTAGGGATCCTCGAAGCATCATTCTTCCCCGGTGCCCTCTTCTTGATCAGCAAATGGTATAAACGCAAGGAGACGGGCGTGCGCACCTCCATCCTCCTCTGTGGTGGCATTATCAGCAATGCTTTCGGTGCCCTAATCGCTTCAGTCATTCTTGACAATATGGAAGGCGTCCTTGGCCGTGCCGCGTGGAGGTGGCTCTTCTATATCGAAGGCTTCACTACCGTCGTGGTCGCCATTAGTGCTATATTTATTCTCCCTGACTTTCCCGAGACCTCTCGCCCTGGGTGGCTCTCCTACCAGGAAATTCGCCTTGCCATACTGCGCATCCATGAGGATAGCGACCATTCTGGCCCCATTCAGCGAGTCTCCAGAGTCAGCATGCTAAAAGCAGGCTTCTGGATGGCTATGAAAGATGGAAATGTATTCCTGCTCACTTTGGTGCAGATGATGCAAATCATATCAAGCAGCTTTACAGTCTATTTCCCTACACTTGCCGCTACACTTGGATATGAGCGTAAAGTAACACTGTTGCTCTGTGCTCCGCCTTTCCTGTGTTCTGCAGTATTTGCTTTCTTCGTATCTCGGTATGTGAATATCTACGATCTCAGTATTGTCACTCACACATTGTGTGCAGTCGATCCGATCGGAAAGGTGAACGCTTCATGCATACTTGTGTTCCCTTCTGTATCAGTATCGTTGGGCTTGTGATACCCTTCTTCACATTGAACGTTATTGCAAGATACATTTCTCTGTTGGTCAAAGCTCCTTTTCGTTCCCTCTGATTCGTAATAACCGGTCTGAATCTAGCTTCCTAATGGCGCAAGTTTATGCCGGCGTAGGAGTCCTGTTCGCATGGTGTGGGAATACATTCCCTAGCCCCCCGGCTAAGCGAGCAGTCGCACTCGCCTTCCTCAACTCTGTCTCCCAATTTGGCAGCATCCTTGGCGCGTACGTATCTTTATCTCTCTGCGCGGCATAGTTCTTACCCTACGAGCAGATATGCATGGCCCGCTGCCTGGGGACCCACGTACCGACTATCATATCTGATATGCATCCTTGCTGCGTTAAGTACTATACTTCTGAGCTACGTCCTCAAACTACGGCTAGCAGCTCTCAACCGCAAACTTGCGCAATCCGAACTCGAAAGGAGTGCTCCAGAGACGGGCTTCCGATACCTGTTATGATCAGCTTCGCTATCTATTGATTCCCCCAATGCCCTGAACATAGCCGAGCTACCACGTTTGTGCATTCTCATTGCTACGTCTATCATATTTCTAGAGAATCTTCACAAGGATCCGAGACGGAGACGGTTCGTAGGTCATATTTCACTCGTGATGGGTAGGTCATCACTTTATCCATTAGTGGGAATGCAGTGGTTTGTATCCATACGGAAACACTGTTGCCCGTATCCGTTTGCAACCCACGACATGCGAGCTCATGTTCTCATGCGTCCTCCGGATATTTCTAAGCAGTCTCACGCAGGTATGTCACACATTGATAAGCTCGCTGCATCAAACAGTGGCGGCATAACTTAGCGAGAGGTTACGACACCTCGGAGTAGCCGATAACTTCGGAACAATGTGGATCGTAAGTTCATTGACTATTCTATCTTGTCCTGTTGCGGATAGTGACATGACCCACAGGTATTCTCAGGCATCTGCGTGGTTTCTTTGCTTCAGACCAGGCTGACATACCGTTCTGTAAAGTTGCTACATCCATTGCAACATCATCTATAGATCCAAAGCTTTGCGTATTTCGCCACATCACAGTGAACTCAACCTCAGACATCAAGCCACATATTTTAGTGGGCTGCATGTATGGTTTCCTCCACTTTAACCCAGCCTGCTGGGAAAATACAGCTGTCCTTGTGACTATGCTAACTCTTTATGCATATGCATCAGGTCTTCTGCATTACTCGAGATGTGTTCAAGACAAGGATGGAGCGCTGCGTCACATCATAAGAAGGAGCTTGCTTACCGAGCCATTAGTAGGCAGGCATTGCTTCCCCTCCTTTACTCGATATGACGCCTTCGATCGTATCTAAAGACTCGACACTGTCAAACGAGCTCGTTGAAGAAAAGCTGTCCGATGAGGCACAATATGAGAGGAATGACAACGAATTCGGCGGAACGGAGGCTAGGAAAGTCCTGGAAAGTAAGCTTCTCTGGAAGCTGGACCTTCGCATGTCCGTCCTGGTTGTCATGTACATCTTAAATTACGTATGTCTCGATTCCAATCTACATTGTCTATGCTCTTACCTGTCGGTCATGCACAGCTTGCACGTAATAATGCTGGGTATGACAATCGCACTAATCAATTCAGGCGAATGGCACTGACCTCTAGCCTAATCATAGCGCAGCACGGCTCCGGGGGCTGGAGGAAGACCTACGTCTTCACGGGCAAGAGTTTGCAACGTTGCTGTCCATCCTATACGTTGGTTACATCCTGATGCAGATACCTTCGTAAGCTCGTTTTCCTTCACTTTAGCAGTTTGTGTCGTTCAAGTTCATCGGTCTCCAGGAACATGATCCTGAACTCGCTAGGAAAGCCATCCGTTCATCTTCCAGTTTGCATGATGATCTGGGGTGTCATGTCCATCCTCACAGGTATGTCCGAAGTTCCGGCGATGTGAACGTACCTCACACGCATATCTCGACAGGCATCACAAAGAAGTGAGTGGGCGTGAAGATATGCCCTTTGCTGCTCGTGCTCATGGCGTCACAGCTTCGTAGGAGCTCTTCTTACCCGATTCTTCCTCGGGTTCGTGGAGGCGGCATTCTTTCCTGGAGCCCTCTTCCTCATCAGTAAATGGTACAAGCGGAGCGAACTAGGTCTCCGCACCGCAATCCTCTACTGCGGAAATATAATCAGCAACGCCTTTGGATCCCTTCTTGCCTCCGGTATTCTCGACGGGATGCAAGGAAAGCTTGGTCGCGCTGCATGGCGGTGGCTCTTCTACATCGAAGGCTCCCTGACCATCTTCGTCGCCATTTGTGCGATGTTCATCCTGCCCGACTTTCCTGCGACAACGCGCCGTGGGTGGCTGAGTGAGCAAGAACGGTTCCTTGCGATGCGGCGCATGGAGGAGGACGCTGGCGTAGGAGATGAGGCAGAGACGGAGGCCGGAGGGTATGCTACTGGACTTCTATTGGCTCTCAAAGACTGGAAGGTCTGGTGGATGTCGCTTACGCTAACGAGCCAAGTGGTCTGCCTCAGCTTCAATGCATATTTTCCGACGTTGAGCGCCACGATGGGTTTCGGAACAACGGTCTCCTTACTTCTATGCGCACCTCCGTTCGTGTTCACGGCGATTCTAGCCTTCTTCGTGTCAAGGTGAGTTCTTCGCGGTAAATGCATGCGTGGTGAGTTGAACGGATTCAATTGCAGACATTCCGATAAGACGAAGGAACGGTTCTATCACATCGTGGTCTCCTTTGCCTTCGGCATCGCAGGCTTCGTGATTGCAATATGTACCATGAATACCGCCGCTAGATATGTCTCACTGTGAGTTGTCCATTCATTGAATAGATTACGACTTCGACTGATTACATGGTAGATTCCTCATGGCTCAATGCTACGCAGGCTTCGTTTGCATGTACGCTTGGGTTAGTAATACATTCCCAAGACCGCCATCGAAACGTGCGGTTGCACTTGCTCTCGTGAACGCTTTCTCTCAGCTAGGAAATGTAGCAGGATCGTACGTACTGTTCCCGTCACACGGTCACGTTAAGATTGAGCATTTGCGCCCAGATACGTCTGGCCATCGGCCTGGGGACCCACCTATCGCAACTCCTATGCGATCTGCATTGCAACTGCAGGGTGTTCTATCATTATGTGCTACGTGATGAAACAGCATCTAGCTTCTGAGAACAGAAAGCTGAACGAGGAAGAAGAGACTCATGGGTTGAAAGAGAAGAGTTACCGCTACTGGTTATAATGACATCATGAGCTGGACTCTACAGTCTGGCTGCGAGAATACTACGTCCTTCACATCCTGTTGAGTGGTTCTGATCGGTGTTGTGTAGTTAGGTACACGAATCATTGTGTTAATAGCCGACCACTCACTAAACGGCTCCGCATGACCTGTCCCGTGAGCTTATTCCCTGTTCTCACTTGAAACACTGATAAACTTTTATCAGGTCCGAAGGTTGTGCAAGTATCCACATTGACCTAACAGAAACCGCACATACAGTGTATCTTCGAAATTCATCTCTGTCGTTTCTCCGTTATGTTTCCATATAGTCCGCATTCTCACTCAAATTGGGACCGAGATTCTCTCCGTTGCATCTAAATCCACCACCGCAAGATCCCTCGGTCCAAGCTAAGACATCATATCTCGTGGCAATCGTAGCGGGCCGGGCGGTCACAGTATGGTACGTCCCATCTTATGCTTCGCGCCATTGGAACCTGTAAATGTCCTTGTGACTATACTCACGCTCAATACTTCAGTTCTTCCACATCATCCGAGATATACTCAGAATGGAGCGCAGCAGCACGAGGCCATAAGAGGGGGCTTGTCTACCAGATTCTTCAGCAGCTTTCCCCTGCTCTTTGCCATCCGCCATGCCTTCCTCGATTGCATCCAAAGACTCGAGATCGTCGAAGAATCCGGACGATGCTGAGGAGAAGCCTGTCGATCAAGCGCAGTATGCGGGCGATGACAGCGATTTTGGGGGCACCGAAGCGAGAAAGGTCCTGGAGCGCAAACTCCTTTGGAAGCTGGACATCCGCATGTTCATCTTGGTCGTCATCTACATCTTGAACTACGTATGTGTTAATTCCCGTCAGTAAAATCCATACGTCTAATTTCTCGGTGTGTACAGATCGACCGCAATAATGCAGGGTAGGTCACTCACTGAAGAGGCCAATTCAGTTGGTTTTCGTGCTGACCTCTGAACACAGTGCGGCAAGACTTCGAGGACTAGAGGCGGACTTGCACCTTCAAGGTCAAGAATTTGCCACATTATTGTCCATCCTATACGTCGGCTACATTATAATGCAGATACCGTCGTAAGCATGATATCTTCATCGTAATACCAACCTTTGCTGAATGTCATTTCCAGGAACATGCTTCTTAACTATCTAGGAAAACCGTCTCTTCAGCTTCCGATCTGCATGATCATCTGGGGCATGTTATCAGTCCTTACAGGTATGTTCAGAGTGCTAGCGATAAACAACGAACCTAACGCATATATCTCGACAGGCATCACGAAGAAGTGAGCTGGCCTGGTGTCTTTTATATGCCAATACTGATTGTGTCATAGCTTCGTAGGAGCCCTCCTTACCCGATTCTTCCTCGGATTCGTCGAGGCTGCGTTCTTCCCTGGAGCCCTCTTCCTCATTAGTAAATGGTACAAGCGGAGCGAATTAGGCCTCCGTACCGCAATCCTCTACTGCGGGAACATTATCAGCAATGCATTCGGCTCCCTCCTCGCATCCGGCATCCTCGACGGGATGCAAGGAAAGCTCGGCCGCGCTGCATGGCGGTGGCTCTTCTACATCGAAGGCTCTTTGACCATCTTCGTCGCGATCTGCGCGATATTCATCCTACCCCGACTTCCCTGCGACGACACGCCGACGGTGGCTGAGC